>PVKC010028376.1:0-15463 GCA_004027635.1 Crocidura indochinensis
CAAACAGCTACAGAAAGGTCTGACATGCCACAGAAATGAGTGTCTTGGGATGGCATAGGAGTTAATGTTGGATACTGAAATCTATTTTCTTCAATGGTTTGTTCCAGTCATTAATAAGATACAAAATGAAATACTTTTCAGTAGTGCTTCACTGGTTATCAGTAACCCATAAGCCTTGTTTTGCTGGCTGCTTACTGGTGCATTTAATAAAATAAAGATCACTCAGTGGTGCCGTGGGCAGCATGCAAGGTGATAGCCATATTTGCTTACTGTAAATACAAGAGAAAATCACACACAAACCGGCTTTAGTTTTGACAAGTATTAAGATCCCTCTTTACATCTGTACTTCTGTACCAAAGTGCAATTAGTTTTCCTCGCACAAGGATTTCTGTTTATCTTATTCTGCTTGATTACTTGAGTATAATCACACCATTTGCTTCATTGCTCCTGGTAGTAAGCTCCAGTTTTAAAGGGGGAGGATGCTTGTGTGTAAATTTGCAGGATTCTGCCGTAATACTCTTTTAATTCATGCATCCAATGACAGCGTTGAAATCTTTTGCTTTTAATTTTTCCTCCACAAGGTTTGATTCATATACGACAGATTCCACGGCTTAATAACTTGATTTGCGATGTATCAGATGTCAAAGACTTAGCTTTTAAGTTAAAAAAGAAGATGTTCACCATTGAGGTAAGAATGTTTATATTTTAATTCACCATCTGAGTTAAACAGTATTTTTTTATATTTTGGGTTATTGTTTTTTAGAGGTTTTTAATGTTAATAGAATTCTTTCAAGATGTTTCATTCTAAATATTTCGAAGTTTCATACTATAACAGAAGAATTTTATACTCTCTTTTTGCTCCCTCCATTTTAATGAGTTATCAGAATATAACAAAATGATTTTGTTTTTAATTTTATTAAAAGTAAGCTCCAAACTTACATAAGAATTATATGCATATTCCCAAGGCTTTCAAAGCATATTTAATTAAATGTTAATGAGATGTACTTACTTGTGTATGGAATGTGAATGTTGCCCACAACTGTGTATGGCTAAAAAGAGAATCTGTATCTTTAGTCTAAAGGCATTTTCCTTTACTGTTAGTGAGATCATCTTTCTACTCTCTGCGCTAAATAAAGCAAAGTATGATTTGCACCGGTTTCTTTTAGTACATTTTCTACAAAATCTGAACTGTTATTGTGACCTTTATGCAAGCAATGGTGACAGAAAGTAGTAGTACAAAAGATTTATTTCAACTTAATCTTGCTAAAGAGCAAATGAACATAGCACTATTAAGCAATTAGAGTTGATGTATTTATTAAGGAAATAAATTCTCAGGGAGATGGTTGTGGGTGATGTGATAGTTATCAGTGTAGTCAGTGCCATTTTTTTTAACAAAGACATAAAACAACCCAGCAGCCTTGACAAACCATTTTGTTTAATCTCTTTTCAAATGAAAAGCTCTTAAGCAGGCCACTTGTCTTAACTGCTTGAAACCATAAAAAGAGAGAATTGCCACCAATAAATTAGCATATTTTTAACTTCATCACCAAATGATGGTCAATGTGGCTTGGCACTGCTTTGGTGTTTGGGACTTCACCCTTAAGTGACCACTTTGGCCCTTTTTTGACCCTGTGCCCTCTTTAGCTGGCCACTTGATAAGGTAACTTAATGGTTCCCTCTCTTTTTCTCTTTGCCTTCACATGTGCAAGTAGCACTAACCTATAAATCATTGTAAGGACCCTATCCAGTGACAAATTAATGTGCCCTCCTCCTAATTAATGGTCATCAATGTCCTTAATTATCTAATCCTATTGAGAGCAGTTAATAGTTAATCAGGCAGCCAGTTCTTCAAGCAGGTCATCTCTGCAGGAATGTTAGAAGTTTCTCATTTGAGGATATTCCCTTCAAAAGCCACTTAAGGCCAAAAGAACCACAGTGTAGAAGTAGTGATTCTTGAGCTAATTTGCTTTAGTTCTCCAAAGAAGCCATTGAAATGAAACTCAACAGTGTAATTGTTCAAACGTTGTTTCAGTTTCTCTTCTAAGTTAATTTTTTGTGTTTTATGGAAAATGTATTTCTTTCTCTATTAAGCTACCTATATCCCAATAAGAACTATCCTGTCTGTCATCATACAAACAAGATTCCTTAGTAAAAACAAAACAAAATAAAATACAACAATCACTCAAGAGAAGAAAGTAGTACAGTGGAATGAATCATGTTTATGCTTGCCTCCATCTCATTTTATACCCCCTTCTCTTTCATTCATACACACACGCACACACACACACACACACATGCATGCACACATAGGCAATTAAATACACATTTATACTGAAGGTGAGAGGTTAAAAAAATAAGTACTTAGGGCAGGAAAGATAGTTTCAAGTTTTAGATGCTCGCCTTACAAGTGGCTGCGCCTATGACCTCAGTGCCACTTATGTTTTTCAAAGTATGGCCTCTGAGCACTGCCAGGTGTGCCCCTCAAAAGAAATAAATTAAGTACTTATAATATCAGGTGGGCCTCGCCTTTAAAGCAAAGTATGTTTAATAGTACGTTTAATGGTAGCCTTATTTTAACATTAAAGGCAATGAAAGATCAGTTATAAACTGCAGCAGTTTCTATTCTAATTTCTTTTTCCCATGTAGGTTAAACTAAGATAGTGATTATAATTGTTTACACCCTGTGGTTTGAAAAAAGTATTTGAAAACAAAACAAACTGATGATTAGTTCTTTAGTTAAAATCTAGTCATGTTGTTCATTTAAGATTAAATACTGTCAAGTTATATATTACAGAATATATTTCCAACCAGAAAATCTCTTTGTGGTATGGAAGCAAGAAAATTTCTTTAGTAGGAGTGAAAATTTCTTGTCATTGGCAGTGTATTCATATTCACAACTCACAAGTGCCTTTTAAAACTGCACTGATAAGTCAGAAACATTGCTGTTTTAGGCATTGAGTTTTCTTTTTACTTACAGAGGGGAAAAGGTGGTTTCACAGCCAAAACAAATGGTTTTCTGCTCCTTTTAAAGCATATTAGTTGCATATGTGTTGGAATTTACTTTCAGTCACATGGTCTCAAAGTTTGGCATAGTTAGATAAGGAGCAAAAGAAATAGGCAAAAAGACAATTCCTCATTTCTATTTCTAAGGTAATTTTCTCTGATTTATTAAATCATCTCTGTGTCTATTAAAAACTTTGTTTTTCACTAATAGTCATAATAACCCTCCAATAAATTGAGTCACTTTAATCCATAATATTTCATTTCTTTTATGTTTCTTTCTATATTTCCTATATAGCAATTAAATATTTTATAGCAAAAACATGTCTGAGATAATATAGTATACTCAATATGCAAAACTCTATATCTCTTCTTAAATTTAAAATTAAGTTATATGCTTAGTAGGTATTAAATAGTTGATGGAATATTTGAATGATTAATAAATTATGATTTTAAAAGCAGTTCAAAATGAAAGAGTAAATATTTTTTAAGTTGCATTAGTCAGCTGACCTTCTTGGTTAAATTTATCTAAGATGCATGTATAATGAGAAAGAAATTACTTCCAAGTTTAAGACTTACTGGGAATTAAAATGTGATTGGCTTGAATTTGATTACATAATCAGAGCAGGATCTTCTACTTGCAATTACTATTATTTTGCTAATTTTTATTTAATATTTTATTATCGTGTCTTTATCTTAACAAAGTCTAGTAAGCTGAATTTTCTGATATAAAGGACAAAATTTACTAATAACCTCTTAATTTCATTTGTAAACAGGGTTTTTGCTTTGGTAATGTAACAGTTTTCAAATTTTGAGATTAACTGTTTAAAATTAAAATTAGAAAGTCTGATTACTTTTACTGCAAATTTTCAATATTAGCTTTTTGTGTATAGCATACTATCATAAGCAGTAGTAATATCATAAATAACATATCTATTTGGGTTTTATAAAGTAAGTCAATTTTAAGAGTTGGAATACCAGAGTAAGTCAAATTTACTCAAATTTGTCTTGTCATACTTTTCCTTATTCAAAATATATTATCTCCAAACAGCTCCAATTCCAAGAAAATTTTCTCACAATATAATTATCAGAAGCCAGGGATAGTTTAGTGTTCAGAGATGCATGCTTACATGTGCAGAGACCTGAGAGTTTTATTCTCCATGTGGCATGACCCCCACCAAGCACTGCTGGTGTCATCCTGGAGGCCCCCAAGAATTACAGGATCTTGTTGGTCCCTAGCACCACTAGAGCCACAGCAGCACTGCCTCACCAGACCCACAATTAAACTTTCTTGCCACATTACTGGAGCATCTCCAGGAGTAGTCCCTTGTCCCCAAAGAACTGCTTGCAGGATACCCACAAAAACTGATCAGCCAGTCTTTATTAAAGTATTTTTAAGTGCATTAGTGCTTTTTATTTGTACATTCATTTATTTTAGTGAGTAAGTAGGGCAGGGTGTGAGGATCAGATCTTTCTGGCTTTGCTTAGGTTATCACTCCTGGTTGTGCTCAGAAATGAAACTTAGGTTGGCACCTGTGCAAGGCAAGTACCCTACTACCCACTGTAATATATTTCCTGCTCAGTTAATTTATTTATTTATTTATTTTGTTTTGTTTTTTGGGCCACACCGGGAGGTGCTCAGGGGTTACTCCTGGCTGTCTGCTCAGAAATAGCTCCTGGCAGGCACAGAGGACCATATGGGACACTGGGATTTGAACCAACCACCTTTGGTCCTGGATCGGCTGCTTGCAAGGCAAACGCCGCTGTGCTATCTCTCCGGGTCCAGTTAATTAATTTTTAAATAATAAAATCTGAGTGGCATGTCTCAGTATAAATTAACTTATTAAAATAATGTAGTATACTTGATATAATTTGTTAACATTATTTGAAATTTTTACATCTTGAAAAAGTATTCATGAGTCATTGTTGAAATTCTGGAATATTCTGTTTTTTTTTATTCTAAAATTTCTTATTTTTGTGCATATGTCTTCACCATCTTTGTAGTTTATTGGGTGGGGGGAGCTTGAGACTACACCCAGCTATGCCGAGGGCTTTCTCCTGGCTATGCACTCAGGAATCACTATTTGTGCTATTCAGATGATCCTGGCTTAGTACCAGGGATCAAGCCTTGTTTAGTTGCATGTGAAGTAGATGCGTAACCTGCTCACTCTCTCCAGTCCCTGCCTTTTTAGGGAAATAGAAATTTAACTATGTGTTTACTCTATTAAAGTCAGAAAGGACTCATTTTTCTAGTTCACAGTTGTGTCACTTAGATACATTAATAGAAGCATCTTTAAGGAGCATTTTTAGCTTGTAGCATCATGAACTATAGTTCAATATATATATTTTTTTCTGATAATAATGCCCTGCAAAACTTTTTTTTTTAATGCCCAGCTATATGGCTAGTAGCAAAAGAAAATCGTGGTCCAGAGCAGTGGCGCAAGCAGTAGGACATTAGCCTTGCATGTGCTAACCTAGGACAGACTGTGGTTTGATTCCTTGGTGTCCCATATGGTCCCCCAAGCCAGGAGCAATTTCTGAGTGCATAGCCAGTAGCAACCCCTGAAGTATAGCCATCTGTTCATGTGAATGAAATCATCTGCCAAAACTAAACTCAAGTTAAATTATTTAACTACAGGAAAATTATTTCCTGTGTCTATATTTTAATGTAGTTAATCATATCTCTACATCCACATATATATATATATATATATATACTTATATATATACTTGAATCTCCAAGTGATAAAACATAAAACATACAGTGTTCAACTTGGGTTTCCTAGAGTCTCCAGAAGTTGGCATAATAGTACACTATTAATTCACATGTCATAGGGGGTCGATCAAAAAAAGTCCATGCCACCTTAATGGAAATACAGTTTTAAAAACTCTCCCTAATCCTATTTCTTCCTACTTTGGAATCTTAATTAGAAGAGATAAGTGTGGGGGAAGGACATCATTTAACTAAATTATTGTCTCGATGTGTAGCAAAAGGTATAATCCGCAATTGGGCCAATTAGTGAAGGCCATAGTTAACAATGCTGCAGTGAACAATTTGATTAGATCTGACACCATTCGAGTTCCCACTGTTGTTTTGCCAGGTATGATGGTCAGACTTCAAAGAGCTTGAGACATCAGCAGGGCAAGGTTTGGAGACCAGCTTAGGTCTGGTTGTTAATCTCTGCTAAAACCACTGCAGCTCTCACACAAAACAAGCTTACACGACACAATCATGTGGTATTAAAGTTAGAGTTGAGTCATGCCAATTTTCCTTTGATTTTTTTTGATGATTGACCAAATATGTCTTCATGACTAGACAACATTCTAAAAGCATACTGACTAGTTAAGTTCCCCAAAATATTTAAAAATATTTTATAGCTTTCTATATGAATGTTCTGAAATTTTATTCTGTTAAACAAACTTATAAAGTAGTAGTCCTGTCTCAGAAAGAAAATGAGTATTTGAAACTAGCAATCTGAACGAAAAACTTTGTACTTATCACTTCACAAAAACTTGTCCTTAACATTTATGACTCCTAAAGGGGAATGTAAAAGGAAATTGTTTCTAAGTGGTATGCTTTTTAACATCCTATTAAGTATGTCGAAATAAAACACATTTTTCCCTGAGTCATTTATGTTCACTGACAATTTTTCTGAAATTTCTTTATAATTATTTTCCACTTAAATGTTGAGTAAAGTGCCCTTCCAGGATGTGATTACATAAGTGTTCTCTTCTCTGCATTCTGATTTGTTGGAATATTGTAATAATAGTGACTTGTTTCCATTCTGAGAAAAGCCTAAGGCTGCTTTAGTATTATTCCGAATGATTGAAGCTGCCATCTTGCTGACTTTCCCTGAGGCAGCAGAAGGCCTGTTTGCTTTTGTGTTTATTTCACATGCTTCCTGGGAGATGGACTAGCTGAGCATCTTTACTTCATTTGGCAAGGAAGAGTGAGTTCATATTTGGCCAAAAACATGTTTCTAGATGGTCAAATGAAACATGTGATAACTAAGTTTATAATCGGTTATTTCAAAAGATTCCCTTGTCTTGGAGAACTATATCTGAATTAATTTTTATGTCTTGACTGTTAGTAGCTATGAAATAACTATGATCTGAAAATACTCATTTTTATAAAACTGAACTTTAGTCTCATACTAAACATAACTCCTTTAGTACTATTATATTCGTGCCACAAATGTCAGGAAAATAAAGAAAAATGTGTTTGTTCAGTGGTAAGATTGACTCTCGAGCCATATAAAACACAAGTAAAACTGGGGCCAGAGAGATAGCAGAGTTGTAGAGTGTTTGCCTTGCATATGGCTGACCCAGGATGGATGGTGGTTCAAATTTGGCAATCCCTGTGGTCTCCCAAGTCTGCCAAGAGCCAGGAGTAACCCCTAAGCACCACTGGATGTGACCCAAAAAAACAAAAAACAACAACAACAATCCCACAAATGAAACAAATGTTTAGGATTTTGCCTAATAGTCTGTGGTCTATGATCCAGAAATCTCTCATGAAGAGCCTGTGGTACTTGTTACAATAAAGGTTATATAACTCATTGTTATATAATTTATAAAGGTTATATAACCTATATCATCTACTAGATTATATTATATACTAGGTTATATATTATATAATAGGTCATATATAATCTATTGATGGTTATATAATAAAAGATTGATATCCTAAGTATGCTTTAAAAACAAAACTTATTAAAGAATGGACAAAGACCTTATAGACATATTTCCAAAGAAAACTTAAAGATCGCCAATAAGTACATGAAAAGATACTCAACATCACTAATAGATAAATGCAAATCAAAACCACAATGAGATAGTATCTCATACCTATTAAAATGACTGTCAGCAAAACAATAAAGAAAAGTGTTGGTGAGGATATAGAGAAAATGAAGCCTTTGTGCACTATTGGTGAGAATTGTGGGATTGGAAATTGGTGGCAATATAATGGAAAACAATAAGAAAATTCCTCAAAAAATAAAAAATAGAACTATCATATGATATGGCAGTTCTACTTCTGGGATTTTATCTGAAAAATATTAAAACCTTAACTCAAAAAGCTATAAAATAGTGGGTTGTTTGTTTGCCTTGCATACAACTCAGCTGTTCTAGGTAGGTTCAATCCTTAGTGCCCCAAACAATCCCCCAAGATCATTATGAATGTTACCTGAGCTCAGAGCCAAGCACAGCTGAGCGTGGCAAAACCAAATTTTAAGCCATATTTTACTGCAGCATTATTTACTATAGTCAAATATATAAACAACTAAGTATAATACATGTAATACATATGTTCATAAGTATTTACTTTGTCATTTGGGACAATATGAAAGGATGGATCTTGAAGAACCTATGTAAATAAAATGTGCCAGTCAAAGATGGGCAGATACCTTGTGATCTCAAATGTGTATGTAACTCAGAGAAAAGGTGGTTGTTGCCAGATGTAAGGGATAGTGGATGTACAGAATGAATTAAAATGGTTAAAAGATGTAAACTTTCAATTTAAGATAAATTGTGAAAATGTAATGACACAACATGACTCATTAATAATTCTGTATTGCATGTTTGAAAGTTATGAGAATTGATTTTAAACATCCTTATAGCAAGAGAAGTATTATAACAGTATGTGGTGATGGATACTACTTGTTTTGACCATTTCATAGTACATACAAATATCAGATCCCAAAAATATTGAATTTTTGCATACCTAACACCAATATCTTATATGTCAATAATATGTCAGTAAAGTATTTGGGGGTTATTTTTTAAATTTTTATTATAACATCATGATTTACCAAGTTGTTCATATTCTGTGTCGGCATCAAATGTTCAAACACTAACCCCACCACCACCACTATCAATATGACTTTCTCCCACCAGGGTCCCAGTTTCCTACCTATCACCCTGGCTTGCCCCTTGCAAGTACAAACAAATTTACTTCATATTGTTTGTCACAACATAAAGGCAAATATAATTATTAAAATGTAGCTCAATGAGTACCAATTTGTAATTGTCATATCTCTCAGTGGTATTACTAAAGTCCTGTGTAAGGATTTACCATTCTATGATTAGAGCTAACTGAGCCATATGTGTTACTGTTTAGGCTCACTGTGCCAATTTCCCATCTTATTTGTTGTGAACCTAGTATGTTTTCATAACAGTGAAATTTTTGTGGTTAACACAACCTCTGGCCAGGATCTATAGATTTGTAACAAATTTGGTGAGCTGAAAATTTGATAAAGTTCAATGTGCAGCTGGCCCTTTTAGTCAGAGCTCATCATTGTTGGTTATTGGATGAGGCAGTGCACTGCTGTGGCTTTGGGTAGAAAGCAAATCTGCCTGCCCCATTCTTAGAACGCCTCAGAGTTGTCAGCCCAGACCAAACTACTTGGGAAGAGTCAATGGTCATCATTTTCTTTTTGGGCTTAGTATTAGAACTGGATCTTTTATCTGCTGGGATAATGGTTGGTGTGAACAGATCTGCTGGGTTTTCCTCAGTAAAAAAATATTTTTTTTAGATTTTGGGTCACACCCAATGGGCTCAGAGGTTTCTCCTGGCTCTGTGCTCAGAAATCGCTTCTGGCAGACTCGGGGGACCATATGGGATGCTGGGAATCAAACCCACGTTTATCTCAGGTCGGTCTCGTGCAAGGCAAATGCCCTACTACTATGCTACCGCTCCAGCCCCTCAGTAAAATGTTTTATTTAAATTATTTTGGGAGTGGGTGTAGACAAATAACTCAACATGCTGAGTGCATGCCTTGCCTGTGACAGCTTCAGACACAGCATCTGATTCCTCAAGCACATCCAGAAGCAAGTTCCAAGTGCTGAACTGGGATTATTCTCTCAACACCTCTTGGTCTGGCCCCAAACCAAACTAAATAAGATAAAATAATAAAAAAAAAAAAACTTTTTCCTTGAAATAATCAAAATGCGTGCAAAGTTTTGGAAGAGTTTAAACCCCACACATTCAGTTTTTTTTTTATGTCCCCTTTTATTATTACTTTTATCTACTTATATTTAGCCTATTCTTTTCATTGCAAATGTTTCTGAAAAGTCTGGACATTATCTTTAAGTAAAAGCAATAGTAAATTTAATTATTGTGAAACATTTTTCTCTTACTATGATTACTAGAAATATTTTGTTTAGTTTATTAAAAAATAAATCATGTTCCAACTTAATGAAGGCATGCAATTAAATTAAATTTAAACTAAATTGCCATTAAACTGGACTTTTAAGTTAAAATTGAGGTCTATAATAAATCATTTATTAATGGGGCATGATAGAAATATTTTTACTTAGATGTGTAACAAAGCAGTTCTCTTATTGGAGTAGGAAGCACAGTTCTGTCTGTTATTACTGTCATAATTCCACGCCACAGTGGACATCTCAGAGACTAGCCAGTTCAGATTCTGTATATTTGGCATCGTAAATTTCACTGACTTGTTTTGTCAGGTGCTGTCATGTCAGCCCACTGTTGTTGTAGAGATTCAAACCAAATCATTGTGGCATGAACCCTCCAGGATTAAGATACCCAAAATGAATGGTGTGTGAAATCATGTATTTCCAATTTTTGTGAATCTGTCAAAAACATAAACCTATTGAAAAAAATTCTGAGCAAACAAAATAGCAGTTGAGAGATGTAAGTCCATGATTCATTTGAAAAAATTAATAGAATTATTTAATACAGATAGTGTAATGCACTAGATATATATATACATATATATATCTGTCTATATATATGACTTTTGGGGTACAGGATTCTTCTCTACACATTTCAAAGTAGTAAAACTTCTGTTTGTATAAGTCATTTAGTAAGTAATAAGAGAAAAAGCATCCTTTACTGAGATGTAATTTTGCTGTTAAAAATGAAGTAGCAGCAAGTTTGAAATAACTGTTTTTGTTCCAAAGGCAAAAGGCAAAGTTGCATCTGAGTAGATTTCTTAGAATTTAATTATTCATGGATAGTCTAAATATTTCATTTGTATGTGACTGTGGGAAAGCTCATCTTCTGATTCACTGTTACTTAAAAGGCATCCTCATGCTGTAGAGAAATAAAAGCCTTAAACTTTCACTTACATATTTTGATATGAATCAGGGGACACTATTGATATTTCTGCTCAGTAATAAATATTTTACCAACATATACTGTAGCTCTAGTGTAGCATTGAAACCCCTCCAACACAAAGCCTCATGGTGCAATTAAAGGTCACTTGTACATATTGTAATAGCTACTCAGTTACAAGATCTTTGTTAAGGGTCAGTGCTATAGCATGAAATGGATTGCCCTTGTTGAGCCTGTAAATAAATAGGTCAAATTATCTTGTATTCAGTGGGCAAAGGAAAAAGCTAACGCAGTATTAGTGTATCGATATTTTTATCAACAAATTGTTAACATATTTGGCAAAACCAAAAACTCCATTTTAGAAGCTAATAACTAAAAAAAAATCAATAAACTATTTGAGTTTTTAAGAGAAAACTATTCTGACTTTTAATATATAAACTGTGTACACAAGTGTGGAACTTATCACACATTGACGGTGTTCAAATGTTCTTTTCTATGAACAAGTATATTTCAGAATGACTAAAATGTAAGCATTTCCTTTTTTTATTTTTTATTGTATTAAAGTTCAAAACTTGCCAGATGTAGGCATTTAGAAAGGAATCAATTCGACTGATTTGTTTTAATTATTTTTCACAACCTATTCATTGCTTTCTTTTTTTTTTTTTTTTTTTTTTTTTTTTTTTTTTTTTTTTTTTTTTTTTTGGTTTTTGGGTCACACCCGGCAGTGCTCAGGGGTTACTCCTGGCTCCATGCTCGGAAATTGCTCCTGGCAGGCACGGGGGACCATATGGGGCACTGGGATTCGAACTGATGACCTTTTGCATGAAAGGCAAACGCCTTACCTCCATGCTATCTCCCGGGCCCCCTATTCATTGCTTTCAAAAAAAGATTTTCAAAATAAAATTTGATATAATAATCATCTGTAGTGTGTGGCTTCAGTCACCTGGTTTTTCACTGAAAGTTTAGGCTGGCATAAATGACAAGAATTATTTTATACCTATTAACATTTTAATATACTTAGATTTTTATTTCTATGTAGATACTACATATATGTGGTATTAAGTAATTTTTTATTTGCAAAAATCATTCGGTAAAATTATAATACTGAGGTGTTTACCTAACATTTTATAATTTATTTCCTCAGCATTTGAACATTCGGATAAAAAAATTACCCATCCCTACTTTTTGTTGTTTTTGTATATTGTCAAAAGTGAAAAAATTGATTTTTAGTCAGCATCAAACCCAGTCTGGAGCAGACAAAAGTGATTTGACAATCAGATTGAATCAAGAACAAAATGAATAAATATAGACCATCCTTTAAAAATAGGTAGGACTGATTGGTGTATAAAAATAATCAGGTCAATTATTAAGACCAATCATAGAGTAAACAAAAATTGCCTTGGTCCAGGTAATCTGTTATTTACCTCTCAAATAGCCTATCCTTTTGTTTGTTCTTATTGCCATACTTCAGCACAATGAAACATGGTGTTTAAACCTCATTTATAAAGTTTTGGAGATTTAAGGAAATGAGATTCTTTTAGGAACTTAAGTACCTTAAATGTATTCATTTTACTACTTTTTAAATACAAATACTCCCCCTTTCTAGTTTAGTGCTTGATGATGTGAATACGCAATGTGAATATTGAATAAATGGATGAATGAACAAAAGGAATTTTGGCACTGCTCAAAACATTTCAAGCACAACAATTAAATCTTGCCATTTTCAACTATACCTAATTCCATAAATTATTAATATATATCTAAGATTTTGTATAAGTAAAACAACATTTAAAAAACAGCTAATAGCATAGGAACCATTATTGCTGAAATAAATAGAATTTTACTGCTTAAAAATATCAACTGGAAAATGACTAAAGATGTCCTTTTATTTTTTTTTAAAAAGTCCTTTTTATTTTTTTAAAAGTAGTATTCTATTTGAAATATGGCTTTTTTTTGCCATTGCAAATTTATTTTGAATGCTTCATCTTAATAGATATAATACCAAGTTTACAATGTGATACATGTTTGTGATTTTTTTAAATATGATTTCTTCAATAAACTTTCAGGTTTAGACTATGTTTGTAAAGTGCCCAAGAGTTGATAGGAATTAGTCCTAATTCCTGAGTTTAAAGTACCTATTCTTCTAACCCTCCTGTCCCAGTAATTGCCTGTTAATTTGCCTCATCTTCTATGACCTACAGAGCTTATTTTGTTGCCTAAATGTTTTCATGCCTTGAAAGCATTCTAAGGGATCTCTAAGACTTAAGAGTTAAATATGAAATAATTACATACAGTGTAATTTGAACACATTTTGATAATTCTACTTTTTAAATACAAATACACATTAGCAATAAAGCAACTAATTTTCCTAACAGTAGAAACTAGAACTATAATTAATGAACTATTTTCCTCTCTGTGTGTATGGAACTAACAAATTCCAGTCTGCTTCTTTAGTTTTATTTCTTGAGAATTTCATTCTAGGAAATAATTCTTGTCCAGTTAGATATTTAAGTTAAGGACAATTATATTCAGTCCTTACAATGCTTATTATTTATAATTAACTCTATTTTCTTACTATGTGACTAACATAATATGTAACTGAGTCAAGAAGCAAAAAGAACATGTAATAATGTGTTAGAAATGTGATTACTCTTAATGGTACAATGAATATGTACCATTTCTTTGCATTAGCATTCTATTTTATTTTTGTTTTATTTGGCGGGCCATACAGGAATAACAACTGTTACTCTGTGTAGCAACTGTTACACAACTCTGAGTAACAACTGTTACTCTGCTGTGTCAGTGATTACTACTGGTAGGGCTCATATATGGTGCTGGGGATCAAACCCACATCAATTATATGCAAAGCAAGCAACTGCCCTACCCACTTTACTATCACAATGGCCCCAAGCATTCATTTATCATTATATCCCAAATTTATTAGAAATGTTCTTTTATTTGATGGTGTAGCGGTGTTTGCCTTGCAAGCAGCTGATCCAGGTCCAAAGGTGGTTGTTTCGAATCCTGGTGTCCCATATGGTCCCCCATGCCTGCCAGGAGCTATTTCTGAGCAGACAGCCAGGAGTAACCCCTGAGCACTGCTGGGTGTGGCGCAAAAACCAAAAATAAAATAAAAATAAAAAAGAAATGTTCTTTTATTTTATACCAGTATAACTTTATACTATATAATAACTATTATAATGTTATATAATATAATTGTAAAGTTACAACTATACTATAATGTTCTTATACTTTTATACCAGTAAAATATAAAAGTAAACCCAACTATGCTTGGTTTGTGTCGTATTAAACTCTGATGTTTTGGAGCATGAGGTTAGCAAACTATATACTGTAAGTCAAATTCAGTCCTACTGGATTTGATTGGGAATGAAATGTGGGCTATTTATAGAGGGCCCCAAGAGGCAGTGCTCAAGGAGACATGTGGTACTTGGGACTTAACTCAGTGCCTCATACATGCTATGTATTTTATGCCTCTGTTTTTGAAGATCAACTTTTACTGGAATATATTAGGCCTTTCACTGTTTTCATCTCTAAACTGATCTTAGGGCACACAAAGGCAAAAATACCACCATTTAAAGAGAAATCTTGCTATGAAAAAAGAAATGCAACAAATAAAATAAGACCTCCTGCTTTAGAAAAATACGAATTATAAAGAGAAGAAAGAATTGTCACTTAAGGGGTATTTATACTCTTAAAATTATTTCTTTCACTCGGGAAAAGAACTGGGTACTGAAATGAGGTAAAGTTATATATCCATAATACCCCTTCAGGAACCATATTGCAAACTAGTGTTTAGAAGGGGAAAAAAACGGGAAGTGCGGGGTGGGGGTGAGAAGAAAAATATCTGCCATAAAGTGGTGAGATGGGTTAGGGGAGAGCTGGAACCAAATCTGTGACATTGATGGCAGGAAATGTGCACTGATACAGAAATGGGTGCTGGACATCATGAATAACTTTATAACTTTCTCACAGTGATTCAAAATAAAATTTTTTTTGGGTTTTTGGGTCCCACCCGGCAGCGCTCAGGGGTTACTCCTGGCTCCATGCTCAGAAATTGCTCCTGGCAGGCACGGGGGAACCATATGGGGCGCCGGGATTCGAACCGATGACCTTTTGCATGAAAGGCAAACGCCTTACCTCCATGCTATCTCCCAGGCCCCGAATCAAAATAAATTTTAAAAAATAAAAATTAAGTCTTGAGTACATTATAATGAATTCATACATTTAATGTATAATTTGTATTTTAATTAATTTAAAAATTCTTCAAAAAATTAAGATTGGTGGGGCCCAAGTGGTGGCACAAGTGGCAGGGCGTTTGCCTTGCTATGGACAGACCATGGTTCGATCCCCCGGGGTCCCATA
>PVKC010028377.1:0-15566 GCA_004027635.1 Crocidura indochinensis
CAGGCAGATGTGCCGCCCCCACAAAACAAACAATAAATAACCAAAACTAAGCAAAACCAAAAACTTATAATAGAAACTTTTGAAAGTATTTCTGTTTCTTCATTTTCCCAGAAGAGTCTGAAAAAGTTTGGGAGTAGGCCCTGTTTAAAGGTTTGAAAGAATTCAATAATGAATCCACTCCGGCCTGGGCTTTTGTTTTGAGTAAGCCTTTTGATTAGTGTTTCAATTTCCTTGAGAGTGATAAGTATGTCCAGGTATCACAAATCATCTTGGTTCAGTCTTGCAACATCACAGGAGTAATGTTTATCAATTTCTTCTAGGTTCTCTTGACCTCTGGCACAAATATTCTCAAAGTAATTTCTAGTGATACTTGGAATTTTTGTAATATCTATTGTGATGTTCCCCTCCTTTCATTTCTATTTTTGGGAGGTTCTGTTGTTGCTGTTGTTATTGTTTTATGTTTGGGGCCACATCTTGTGGTGCACAGTGGTTATTCCTGGCTTTGTACTCAGTAATCAATCCTGGCAGGAACAGGGGACCACATGGAATGCTGGGATTGAACCCAGATCTGGCTTGGATCATCCACGTGCAAGACAAAAGTCCTATCACTATGTTATCACTCTGGCCCCTCCCCCTCCTTTCATTTCTGATTCAGTTCAATAGGGTTCTCTTTTTGAGTCTTGCTAGTGGGTCTGGAACTCCATTTTTATCAAAGAACTGTTCTTGGTTTTGTTTATTTTTTTTTTTTGGATAGTTTTAGGAGTTTCTGGCTCATTAGTTCCTGCTCTAGGTTTTATTATTTTCTTCCTCCTGCCTGTTTTCAACTCCTTTTATTAGTCATTTTCCAATTTCTTTTTTTTTTCTTTTATTGGGGGGGGGGAGGTCACACCTCACCCGGCAGCGCTCAGATGTTACTCCTGGCTCTGTGCTCAGAAATCGCTCCTGGCAGGCTCGGGGAACCATATGGGATGCCGGGATTTGAACCACCGACCTTCTGCATGCAAAGCAAACATGTTATCTGCGTGCTATCTCTCGGCCCCCCAGTTTCCAATTTCTTAAGTTGTGAAGTCAAGTTATTCAAGTACTTTTTTCTTCCTGATGAATGTGTGCATGTATAGAGCTATGAACTTTCCTCTAAACTCTTTGGTTGTGTCCCACAAATTCTGATAGCCTGTATTCTCATTCTTACTTGCTTCCAGCAATCTATTGACTTTTCTCTGATTTACTGGTTGTTCATTAGTGAGCTGTTTAATTTCCAGGTTCAAGTTATTTATCCATTTCTGTTTGAATTCACTTCTAATTTCAGTGCATCAGGTCTGAGAAGATAGTTGATACTATTTCCATCCTCCAAAACATTTATAGAAATGTTTTGTGGCCCAGCTTGGAGAAGAATGTGTCTATCTTAAAGAAGGCTTTTAGGTATCAAAAGCCCTACATGTATCTACTAAGCCTCTCCTATTTCTTCCCTTAAAGCCAATATTTTCTTACTGAGTTTTAATCTGGTTGATCTATTAAGAGATAACAGAATGATGCTGAAGTCTCCAACTACTATTGTGTGTTGTTATTAATGACTTTCTTCAAGTCTGTTAGCAATATTTTTAAACTACTTAAAATACCATTTAAGTATTTTCTGATCCCTCATCAGGTACATATGTGTTTAGAATTTGTGATGTACATACTCTTGATTATTAGGCTTATAACCTTTTGAGCCAAAATCTATGTTGTCTGATATTAGTATGGCCTCCCAGGACTTTTTGAGGGTATTTTCATGCAAAGGGTTGTATAACAACCTATGACTTTGAATCTTTATTTGCTCTATTTAAATGAGTTTCTTGCAGGCAGAAGAATGTTGGATTCATTTTTTTAACCCATTTTGCACTCTAGGTCTCTTTTTTAGCCATATATGGTGGTGCTCAGGGGTTACTCCTGGTTCTATGCTCAGGAATTTCTCCTATCAGTGCCCAGGGAACCATATGGGATGCTGGGGAATCAAACTCGGGTTGGCCAATTAAAAGGCAAGTGCACTATTCACTGTATTATCACTTTGCCTCACTCTGTCTCTGTTGCACTCTGTTGCATTTAGATCACTGATAGTGAGAGATTTTTTGTGCCGTTTTTCTGTAACATTTGATTTGCTTGTGTAGCTTGTCTTATCTTAAAGTAGCCCCTTCAGTTCTTCTTTTAAATTTGGTTTTGAGTCAACGAGTTCCTGAGCTGTTGTTCATCTGTAAAGTTATGTATCATACTTTCAAATATGAATGATAATCCGGCTAGGTAAAAGGTAAAGTATTCTTGGTGAGGCATTCATTGCATTGAGTTTCGCTAGGTCCCACCATTGCCTTCAGAAATGCAGGGTTGCCATTGGTAAATCTGCTGTAAATCTAAAGATCTCCTTTGAATGTGATTTCCTTCTTTGATCTCGCTGCTTTCAGTATTCTATCTATGGTTTTCATCTTTCAGATTAGGATGTGTCTTGAAGTATTTTGACTTGGATCTGTTGTGTGTGTGTGGGGGGGGTTTGTTGTTGTTGTTGTTTTTGGTTTTTAGGTCACACCCTGCTTTTGCTCAGGGGTTACACCTGGCTCTGCACTCAGAATTTGCCCCTGGCAGGCACGGGGATATGGGATGCCGGGATACGAACTACTGTCCTGCATGCAAGGCAAATGCTCTATCTCCATGCTATCTTTCTGGCCCCAACTTGGATCTGTTTTAACTGGTACCTTTCAGCTTTTCAGATGTTAGTATATGCACTCTCCAGTTCTGGAAACTTTCCAGCAATAATATCTTTGACTGCTGCTTCATAGGAGTTGTCTTCCTGACCTTCTGGAACATGGATGCTTCTTATGTTGCTTCTCTTGAATTCATCCCATAGTTCTCTTGTTAACTGATCAGTTATTTTAAGACTCTTCCATCTTCTGCTGTTGTCTGGGGTGTTCTGCACCTCATCTTTGAGCTCTCTGCTTTTATCTCAGCAGTTAGCACTCTGTTAGCAGTGAGTCCTTACAGTCAGTTTTTCACTTTGCCTAATCTTAAACATCTTCTGTTATTTCTGTTTGAAATTTTCTCATTTTTGCTCTCATATCCTCTTCTGCTTTATTGTCTGTCCATTGTATTGTTGGTTGTTTTTTTAATTCCTGAACATCCAGAACATGTCCTCTCTAAATTCCTCGCCAGAGGGGTTATACAGTTGGATGATACTGGTTGATTCTTTAGGGCTATCAAGTTGCCTTATTAAGTGTGGTGGGATTCTGTGCTGTTTTCCCATTGTGACCTCTGCAGTTGGAGGTATTTATTTCATGTTGGCTAAGTGAGTAGAAGACATGTGTAACCACAAAACTTGTTCTGTGACTGTGCTTTTCTCTGCCCTGTGAACTTGGAAACAAAATGACACTTTTTTGTGTTTGGTTTTTGGGTCACACCCAGCAGTGCTCAGGGGTTACTCCTGGCTGTCTGCTCAGAAATAGCTCCTGGAAACCACAGGGGACCATATGGGACACCGGGATTTGAACCAACCACCTTTGGTCCTGGACCGGCTGCTTGCAAGGCAAATGCCACTGTGCTATCTCTCCGGGCCCCAAAATGACACTTTTAAGTCACAAGGACCCCAATGCTTTTCTGTCTGCCTCAGTTTCCTATATCATATTTCAAAATGTGATACCTTGACATAGCTTTAAGTACCTTAAGACAGCACCTCCTGTGACTTCTCGAAGAAGGTGGCAATGGTGAGGAATAAACTCCAGAAGTTTATCATACATAATTTGAAGGCCATTTGGATAGGACTCAACAAACTGCTCTCCAATCACCTATTAAAAACATTATTTTTAAAGCCTATAGTATGAAAACATGAACTTTAATACAAAGATCAAAGAAACAAAGATCAAAGAAACATTATAAATATATTTTCCTGTGTCTATCTTCCTCCTCAACTGACATGGTTTTTAAAAATAAGTTAAATAGTAACTACACTCAAAAAGTCCCTAAGACTAATCATACACAGTTCTGACATGGGGGGAGGGGGAAACATAGATTGTATGAAACTAACTTGAAGCCAAAAAAAGCTAGCACATTCATCTTTTCTATCATAGAAAAATGTTTCCCCGTGACAATTATTTCTATTATCTTGACTTTGGCCTGTCTGTGAACATCATTCAGAATAGAGAAAGATTTGAAACAGAGAAGATTAATATCCCTTTTTAAAAAACAAAAGGCTTTCACCCTAAAGTAGTGTTGAGCAGTAAGTTTATACTAATAAGAAAATCTGCAAACACAGAATGAGCTTTGAGCCATCTATGAACTTGAACCACAGGAACAGTTATTGCTTAATAATGGGAGTCAAACTTCCTATAGTCTATCTGTAATTTAAGAGGTAAAGGACACCAAAGAATCAAGTTCTGGGCTTAAAATAATACTTTGCAGGGCTGCAAGGATAGTATAAAGGTAAAGATATTTGTCTTACAGACAGCTAATCCCAAAATGATTCTCAGTATTTCATGTGGTCCCTGGAGAACAGCCAGGAGTGACCCTTGGGCCAAGGCAAGGAATTGTTCTGAATGTAGTCAGGTTTAGCTCAAGCCATCCCAACTATCCTCCTTCCCCCAAAATAATATATTTTGGGCACCAGAGATAATACAGCGATTAAGGCACTTTCTTTCAAGTGCCTGACTCTTGATTCAAAACCCCTGTATTGCATGCAGTGCTGTGAGTACTGTCAGTAGGACTGATCTCTGAACCAACAGTAAGTCTTGAGCCCCACTGGGAATGTCCTCTCAGCCTTCTGCCCCACATTCCAGCTAAAATACTATGCTGCTAATTTGCCTATAACACCTCCATCACTAAATTCTCCCCTCCCCCCTCCAGATTTCTGGCCTGAAAAACTCCGTTATTTCTCATGACCTCAGCCAAATGTTGTCTATTCCTCAACCAGGTAAGCACACTGCAGTGCTTTCATTTGTTTACTTGCTTTGTTCTACCCAATCATTTAAAAAAACACTTACATTCATTTTATTGAAAATTCAAGGGTGCTCCCCCCTCCTCATGCTCCTCCGGCCTCCCGCCCACCCACCCTCCCACCTCCCACCCTGGCTTTCCCCTTACAGTTCCCCCACGGACATTCCCTCACAGTGCCCCAAAGGAAAAAAGAAAGAGCATTTAACTAACATAAAAGTAAACAAAAACATTCTGACATACTCTCTTCCAATGCAACTCTCATCAGAACTATATTAAGATATCGGAGTTACAACATTACTAGAAAAAACTGGAGAGCATTCCCAGCACCTACCATGCAAATTGTAACAAACTAAGACCAATTATTCCATATATATGATACTCCAACAATTATAAGAAACTTTACAGGAAAATCTGTTATTCTGGTAACCGTAAGTATCAAAGAGAAACTCATGAATGTTTGTTGAATGAACGAACCTCATCTATGTATGGTTTCACTAGTATCTGACCAACTAATGCCTCTGCATCCCGTGTCTTGTCAATGGTGGCATAGGTTCTTAAACAGTGTCGTATTATATCAACATTGGACGTCTGAAGACCTTCTAAGAGAAGACTTTCCAGTGACTGTTGTAACATAGCAGTAATGCCTGCTATACGCTGCAAATACATAAATGGTTGTATTTATAAAACAAATTAGAACAATTTAAAAAATGCTAATATAAATGAGACAAACCTTATATTAGAACATATGTAAATTAAGCTTTAAGCTTAAACTTTTCCTGGACAACGATTCCTCATCTTCATAGTCTCTTTATATATAAACTTTGCTTTATCAAAGTAGACTTTAGGAAGAGATTTCAATATGAGAAACAAAGTTATTTTCCTCTGATACTATTTTGTCAGAAAAATTCTGACAGGAATCATAAATTCCAACTATATCATATAATGTATAATACAGAACTAATTTCACTTTTTTTTTTGTTTGTTTGTGGCAACACCCGACAGAGCTCAGGAGTAACTACTCGTCATATGCTAAGAAATTAATTCTGGCAGACTGGAAACCGTATAGAAGGCCAGGAATCGAACCTGAGTCACTGTGTCAAGGCAAATACCCTACCTGCTGTACTATCGCGCCAGCCACTAATTTCACTTTTATAAGTTAGAGAAAATGTTTGTGTTCATGTAATATATCAATGTATGCTGTACACAATGTATACTTAGGAGACAGGCACCCAAAAATAGAAAAACTAAAATAAAATATTCAAATATTAAAAATTATTAAAAAGTCATCTTCAGGGGCCCGGGAGATAGCATGGAGGTAAGGCATTTGCCTTTCATGCAAAAGGTCATCAGTTCGAATCCCGGTGCCCATATGGTCCCCCATGCCTGCCAGGAGCAATTTCTGAGCATGGAGCCAGGAGTAACCCCTGAGCACTGCCAGGTGTGACCCAAAAATCAAAAAAAAAAAAAAAAAGTCATCTTCAAAATCCAGTTGTTTGATTACTGGATACTTAAGGGAGTATTACTAGGTTAAACAAAACTAAATAAAATCACAAATAAAATGCAAAAATCTAAACAATACTTACTGGTCTCACTTTGTCCATAAGAGGCATGCCTTTACTCTGAATAGCATGAAACTGCAACTGGTTAAATTCAGTGGCGATTCTCTCCAAAATTTGTCCAGTTAAAAGTGGGCTGGTAGAGAAAATGACAGAAATTTAATTCCAAAAGTGTTTTAATTTCTAAGAGAATCATGAAGTGATAAACAACGGCAATGTTTTTTGTATTCACTTATCCAAGAGCTGCAATGTATTCAACAATGACTTCTGCTTTGACTTCTTCTGGAACTGTGTTCTCATAGTCTCCTCCTTATATACAAGGTAGAAGAAAAAGCATCTTTTCACTCTAAACCTAATAAAAAGCATATTCTAAGCCTAGGCTTGCTTAGGCTTTCCTAACCTAGCTCTGGCAAAGGAAGTACAGGAATAATCAGAGTGGGCAATTCTGAGTTTTCAACACCTAGTCTCTACCATTTATTACCCTCTACCTCTTTTCTCGCATACTCTTGTCCTATTCTATTATCTACACCTGAATTTTCCATCTCATTTTTCTCTTCTTCTAAAACACATCTAATAATCTGAAATACCCAATACTCTCAACCAATAAAATAAAATAGCCCTCTAGGAAAAACAAAAGAAATACCTTAAATATATTGCTTTTAACTTAAATAGTAAAAACCTACTTTAAATATAACTTACTAAAAGATAAACAGCCATTAATCTATAAACCCTAGTTTTAGTGAGAGGAAATTCTTTTCAAATCTGCAAGAGTGTGATAAAATGTGCTTTTTTTCTTCAAAACACACTGCAAAGTACTGATGACATTCAAAAGAAAGGTGAATGCAAAAGAAGATATAAACACTAAAGTACTTTAAATCACCCTTTAAATATTGGCCTGAAGACATGAACAGAGTCCTGATTAAAGCTAACATGGGAAAACACAGGCCCAAGCAAGAAATGTTCTAAGAAAAACAAAGTCTTAAGTGGGAAACATACTACTAGGGAAAATATGTGCCTGAGCAGAAACTACCCTGTTAGGCTTAGACAGACTTATGAAGCTTGTAACATGAATAGCTTGGTAGAGAAGAGCAGAACATGGTCTCAAGAAATATGATTATGTACCCCATGAACTACAAGCAGAGTTGCCCTAACAGTTTTTCTTTGCTCTATTACTAAATTCATTATGAATAGTGTAATTGATGAAAGGGAGGAAATAAAGCAGGTACCTAGTAAAAGGGCCAAGGAGCACTCTCTTTCAAGCTTTTGAGGCTAGCATGCTACCTGGACAGCCTCAGTGTCTAAGAAATCAATACAGATGGACAGAAGTCAGAGGTGCCAATCCAATCAGCTTTTTGCCACTTCCTTGGGAATTCTGTGTCTAGATCAAACAGTAAAGTGAAGAAAGCAATCTATGTTAGGTAAATAAAATGCTATTTGGCGTCCCTAAATATCTACTTAGTCCTATATCTGAAGCATAGGGATTAAAAACAACAGTAAAGATAATACAAGGATTAGATAGCAAGGGAAGAACTCAACCCTGTATTAAACCTTGGCCCTCTGAGTACTGCTAGGTATAGTCCTGAAGTCCCTGATCAATGCAAGGTATGGCACAGGGGACCACCAAGCATGACTAGGGTGGCCCACGGTCCCTGGAATCATAGGTATAAAATTTCTTTGTTGGGGGTCTTGGATTTTGGATCACACCCGGCAGCGCTCAGACTCTACGCTCAGAAATCACCCCTGGCAGGCACAGGGGACCATATGGGATGCCGGGATTTGAACTACCGTCCTTCTGCATGGAAGGCAAACACCTTACAATCTATCTTGCTATCTCGCCAGCCCCAGGCTTAAAATTTTAACCACCAGCAGGTTAGTCAAGATTTTCCAAAACTGGTTCCTAGAGAACTCTCCCTCCAAAAAATTAAATTAGCTCTTTGTTACTTGAGATCACCATTTAACCCCCCACCCCCGGTCAGGATCTTTACGATGTGAAAGGGGAAGGCTGCTACAATTTAGATTTGGCTGTGCCCTGCTTTAGTCCCAAGAAGCTGAGACAACATGGCATTAGTCTCCTCTTTGTTACTCAGGATCACCATTTAGTCCCTCAGGTCAGGATGCTAGTGAAATGTAAGGGGAAGGCTGATAGCCACCCAGCTTTGTTCTGCCCAGCACCATGCATTTCTTTACTCCTTAATATCTTACCATGAACATATAAAAAATAACCATAAACCGCTATGCATTTCTTCACCATGTCGTATCTAACCATGAGTACACAAAGACATTCTAAGTCTAGTCAACTAACTGTAAAACACTTAAGAAACACTGTTTGACTGCAAAAGTAACAATGAGAGAGCAAAGGAGACAATCATGCTTAGTGAGACAAGATGGTAGCAACAGAGCCTCTCTGATAAAGACTTTGGAGATGAAATGTTGATGATATTAAAAGAGTTCAAAAGAAAAATGGAATAGACAGCCAATAAAACACAAGAAGATATCAGAGCAGAAATGAGAACACTACAAGCAGAAATAACAGTGCTAATGCTGGAGCAGTGACGCAGCAATAAGGCGTTTGCCTTGCACGCGTCTGACCTAAGACGATCCCCTGGCATCCCATATGGTCCCCCAAGCCAGGAGCGGTTTCTAAGCACGTAGCCAGAAGTAACCTGAGTGTCACAGGTTGTGGCCCAAAATTAAAAAAAAAAAAGAAATGACAGTGCTAACTAGTTTGGTGAGAAAAAAACTCACTGGAAAGCCTCAGCAGTAGAGTAACAAGAGATGAGCACAAAAATCAGTGAGTCTTATGATAGATAGAGAAAAATTCCAGAAAATAGCATAAGATGGGGTAAAAAAAAAAATCAAAGTAAGGGAAGAATTCATACCAAATAATTTCAGGAACAGCCTAAGATCATTGGGATCCAAAAGAGCCAAGAAGGAAACACCAATGTAGATGGAACAATCAAAGGTAGTATTGCTGAGAATAATAGAGCAGGAGAGGGCATGCCAGAAGGCCTGAGCTAAAAGAGATCCAAATAAAAACCAAGGTACATACGGATCAGACTGATGAAAGCAGAATACTGAAAACTGTAAGATCAAAGAAGAAAATTATATACAAAGCAATATCCTTAGGAATTAGAGCAGATTTATCAAAGAAAACCCTCCAGTCATGAAAACACTAGTGAAATATGGTGAAAATCTCAATAAAATGACCACCTCACCAAAAATACTTTACATAGAAAAAGACTAATTCAGATACAAAGAAATGATAAACAACTTGACAGAAAGATAACAGCTCAGGAACTTCACAGACCCAAAAGAATCTGCATGAGAACTACTAAAGGAGCGTTTTTAAGACAAGACAAACCCCACAAACATAAAAAACATTTTAAAAATATGTCACAAATACTGACATGGCAATACTCTCCTAATGTCAATTAACAAAAAGTACCAATTTAAAAACACAGAATAATAGGGTGCATTAAATAAGTTAAACCCAACATTCAACTGCAATAAAGAAACAAATCAGAACAATCTGAACAAAGAAAGACTCAAATTCAAAAATTGGAATACAGTTATTCAGTTTAGGGGCCAGAGTGGGAGGTGCAGCAGTAGGGTATTTGCCTTGCACGCGGCTGACCTAGGACTGATCGCAATTCGATCCTCCGGTGTTCATATGGTCCCCCAAGCCACATGACATGGTGCTCAATATGACTTTAGGATATATTAAACCTCATTAGACTTGAATTAATTTCTATTATATGCCAGATGCTGGCTTATTGATTATCAGATAACATTACAAGAACAGTTACAATTACTCTTATGTTACAAATGACAAAAAATTGAAGAATCTTGACTCAGGCTGCCCAGTTAGTACATGCTGTTCAAAGATGTACTCTTCACCAGTACTGAAAAAACTATTCAATTCATTTCCTGACTCATTAATATATCTAGTTATCCAAAAATCAGGCTGGAAATATATTAGGACAGTCATCTTTCTTTGGCCTTCTAAGCACTGTTTATTGTATTCCGGGGCTATTTCTAGTGATATTCATCCAAACAGACCAGAATGAATTTGAGGGCCCCCAAATGTATGCTGATTGGGTCCAGTAATGCAGGGGAAAACCAAGATCATATACAGCAGTGGTTGGGAACTTCCATGGCTATACTTAGGAATTTAGAGGTCCACATGGTGTTAGGATTGAAACAGAAGTTCAATATGTATGCATGTTTGTATATCTCCTTAGCCCCATAATTTTCCTCTTAGAGATTTTTCTTTCCTATTAATAAATTTCATCTAGAGTATCCTATAGTATTTCTTTTTCTTTTCTTTTTTTTTTTTTTTGGTTTTTGGGTCACACCCGGCAGTGCTCAGGGTTTACTCCTGGCTCCATGCTCAGAAATTGCTCCTGGCAGGCACGGGGGACCATATGGGGCACCGGGATTCGAACCGATGACCTTGTGCATGAAAGGCAAACGCCTTACCTCCATGCTATCTCCCAGGCCCCTTCTTTTTTTTTTTTTTTTGTGGTTTTTGGGTCACATCCGGCAGCGCTCAGGGGTTACTCCTGGCTCCATGTTCAGAAATTGCCCCTGGCAGGGGGGACCATATGGGGCACCGGGATTCGAACCGATGACCTTTTGCATGAAAGGCAAACGCCTTACCTCCATGCTATCTCCCGGGCCCCCCTATACTATTTCTTAATGAGATAATGCTAATGCATTTTGATTCTCAAGATGCATCAATAGTCTTACTCTGAACACAAAATCTAAAATAAAAATTAAACTACTCTATACACCTTGAAAATCATTAAGAATCTTACTGCAAAGGTATTTCCAAATATAAAAATCTTCTGTTGAAAGTAAAATGCCTCTGAAAGGTGATATATTGGAACCAATAGCCAAAAACTGAAAAGTTTTTAAGGACCTGAGTGACATAGCAATAAGCAGTGCACTTACACTGTGTGAAGTCAACCCCTGTTCAATTCTTGGCAGCCTACAGAGTCCTCAAGTCCCCTACCAAGAGTGATCCCTGAGTTCAAAACCCAAGAATAAAACAAACCATAAAAATTTTAAAACAATACATTATAAATTATACCAAGTAATGTATTTAATTGTTCTTGAGTTACATTAAACACTAAGGTTACATTAAAACACTACGGTTTAATTTGCATCTTTTTCCAGAAATGAGTTCTAACCCCACAACAATTATCTTTTTAGCTTGTGTGTAATTTTTTGTTTGTTTGTTTGTTTGTTTGTTTTTTGGGTCACAACCTGTGATGCTTGGGGGTTACTCCTGGCTCTGTGCTCAGAAATCGCTCCTGGCTTGAGGGATCATATGGGACGTGGGGGATCGAACCGTGGTCCTTCCTATGTTAGCTGTGTGCAAGGCAAACACCATACTGCTGCGCAACTGCTCTGGCCCCTTGTACATAAATTTTTAATTTACATGTATTTAGTAAAAAAAAATAAAATAAAACAAAACTTACCTGTTTGCTTCTAGTATAGATGTTTCTTTAGAATTTTGAGAATTTAAAATTTTTTCAATTTTTTCAACTGATCGAATAACTTGTATAAGCCTCAACACACATATCTATAAAATTAAAATTAAGCAGAAACAGAGACAAGTTATTATGATGTTTAATCTTAATTATTTTATATTCTCATTCTAAACAATGAAAAATACAAAAACCCAAAATCAACATAAAATATCTAAAACAGTCTACATTTTGAATATTTCTATGCAACAATGAATTCACAGGAGTAATTTCTAAATGCAGAGCTAGGAGTAACCCCTGAGCATCAGAGGGTGTGGCCCAAAAACCAAAAGATAGATAGCTAAAGAGATAGGTAAATATATACACAAACAGATAAAATCTGCTATAGAAAGTCAAACTTACTTCCCAATGTCTGAAATATAAATATCTTCTTTTGAGGGGTGCTGAGAGACACTATGCCTATTACATTACAAAGTGTTTTTATAGATGTTAGTTATTAATTCTCATTATTCAGGAAAAATGTGGAATTTTAACTTTGTAACAACACCTTTAATTTGTCTTATAATTTCAATAGGACACTAAAATAAACAAATACATTGACATGAAAACTATAAGTAAAAAATGTCATAATACTGAGAACTATGAGATTTATAGTTTATAAAATGTCTATGCTTAAAAAAAAAGGTCAATGTTAAGTGTCATGTTTAAATTGAGGACTAAGAATTTTATTTCAGGGCCAGAAAGATAGCATAGAGGTAAGGCGTTTGCCTTGCCTGCAGAAGGACGGTGGTTCAAATCCTGGCATCCCATATGGTCCCTGGAGTCTGCCGGGGGCAATTTCTGAGCATAGAGCCAGGAGTAGCCCCTGAGTGCTGCCAGGTATGACAAGAATTTTATTTCATCATGTAAAATTTACCACAGTTCTTTTATTAGCAGGGCTGGGATTAAGAAGATTTGGTTCCCAGCTCTAGCTCTAGACTTTACTGGTTTCATCTAAGTTACTGGTACTAAACATATAGCAGACCTGCTCTTTGTTTCCTCTCTACACAGACCCTCAAAAGAAGTAAAATCAGACTATTTCATACAATGAGTCCATGTTTTTAACCTTATAACATTTGAATATACCTTTTTTTTCCTAATGTCCTCTTGTTTAGATATTTGTTCATCTACTGCCCGAATTCCTTCACTGACAGATGACCTAAGGCTCTTGAAAATAATTTTAAAAAATGTATTAGAGGGAGGGAAAAATGTATTAGAAAAAATGTTTGTAACATTTTGATTAAACACATTAATTCAACATTCACTAAGTAATTCACATTAATTAGTATTTATAAGCTAAGATTTTACTTAGTATTTATAGGCTAAGATTATACAGATAAGGTACAACACATCAGGCACAAATAAGAGTAATCATAATTTAGGGACAAAAAACAATAAAGTTAAGGTCACACAAGACTTGAAAGCTAAAAGAATTTTTTAAAAGCAATGAATGTCATAGCCAAGAAAGGATAATCTGAATCCATGTATAAAAGAAATTAGCTAATGGGGCCAGAGCTACAGCATAGCAGTAGGGCATTTGCCTTGCAAGTAGCAGATCTAGGACGGACCTGCTTAAATTCCTGGCATCCCATATGGTCCCCCTAGCCAGGAGCAATTTCTGAGTGCATGCCAGTAGTTACCCCTGAGCATCACTGAGTGTGGCCCAAAAAATTACCTAAGAAAATACCACTTGGGCTAGAATCTAATAATCTGTGTTTTGCAGGACTTACTAGAGACAAAAGTCTGAAATAAAGAATTGAGTACATCACTTGTCAGGAGTCATACATAAGTCATGAGACATAAACCCAGGTGTCCTGCAGAATTTATTTTGGAAACTTAAAATGAAATCTTTAGATTAGACTCTACATTTTGAAGATATAAAGATTATTTAAGCATATAAAGATTATTTAATTCATATCAGTATGAAATGTTCTTTATAATGAGGAATATTGAAAATCAAGAAACAGAACAGACTGCAAATCAGAACAGTAAGACACATGTTCAGAAATTATTAATACCAAAACTAGAGATATTAAGAAGTAGGGGCAAAAGAATGGTAATGAAGACAAAGATAAAAATGGATAAATCATAAAATCCTACAAAAAGATAAGTCCACTCATTCATTAAACATTAATGAAATATCTATTAAATGCCATCTACTCTGAAAATTAATGAATATTCAATAAACATCATAGAAACTATCTTGGTCATTAATAATCTTAGATACTCACAGAGTAGCTCAACTTTTTTTTTTGTTTGTTTTATTTTGTTTTTTTGATTTTTGGGCCACACCCGGCGTGCTCAAGGGTTACTCCTGGCTATCTGCTCAGAAATCGCTCCTGGCAGGCTTGGGGGACCACATGGGACACCAGGATTCAAACCAACCACCTTAGGTCCTGGATTGGCTGCTCGCAAGGCAAACACCACTGTGCTATCTCTCGGTCCCGAGTAGTTCAACTTTTAAATTCTGATCAATAAAAGATAAATTCTGTTGGTGATTATGAGAGGCCATATAAAAATAATTTTGGCAGGTTATAAGAGTTAGAGCCTGCACGTGTGTATGACAGCAATCCATGAAATTCAGAGCAGAAGACCAGAGTAGGTATGATTACAATAAATTACAAAAACCATTACTCTTGTCTCCAAGAAGTTACTTAAACTTTTGTATATATAAATAAATAAATCAAACATCAAGCAAGACATAAAAATTCAAATATTTTTACTAATGGAAGCAGAGGAGCTGAAGAATTATGAGTTTTTCTGACTCTTCATCCAATGGTCTTCTCAGTATCAACATTTTCATTAATCTTCATTTTTTAAAAAGTTGCATGCATGCTGAGTGTTTCATATTACTTACAGAGAGCCTCAGACACTGTCTCTGGGTTAGGCGTAAGGACATTAAATGGCAAGGTTATGTCTGGTGACATATTTATTTGTGTACCATAAACTCCAAGTTATGTCAAAGCTAAGGAAGCAGGAAGTTGAGGAGCATGAGAATATAGGCTTTCAGGGAAAACAGCACATTTTTCCTGTCAAAGAGATTCCCCAGACTCTTCTTTCATAGCTCATTAACATAGAGTCTCTTCCACAGATATTTTCCCAGAGGAATATGTAAATGTGCTTATTAGGTAATATATTTATGTCATTGGCATTGAAGATTAAATAGCTATTGTGGACTGTTCTAGGTACCAGAATCACAACTAAACTACTGGCTAAAAATCATATATGAAATTAGCAAACCTAATAATAAAATGTATTCATCTATTTACATGTAAAGATTTCATATATATAAAAAAAAAAGATGACTGAATGTAAATGAGGTGGCATTAACAAGTTGAAATAACCTTTTCCTCTCCAATATTTATCAGTTAGGGAGGGAGGCTGGTGCCACAACCAGCCATTTTCAGGGGCTACTCTGGACTCTAAGCAAATTAGTGATCTCTGGCACTTAGGGGATACATGCAGTGGCAAGACTAAATCCAATTCAATTGTATGCTAGGCAAGTGCCTTATTGTTGGTACTCTCTCTCCAA
>PVKC010028378.1:0-15457 GCA_004027635.1 Crocidura indochinensis
CGCTATAAGTAAGCCATGAGCACAGACCACCCACCTTTAACAAATGATTTTAAATATTCATAAAATACTATGAATGACTAAATTCTACAAATATTGAATATAGTAGCCATGAATAGGTAAATAATGGCCAAAAAGGAGAAACAAAAAACTAACCTGCACGAAAACCCTGACTAGCTATGTGAACTCTAGCAATTTAACAGTTCTCTAGTTTCCTCATTAGCAAAATGTCAATGAATAGTTAATACCTAGTATTGTTGTATAAAATAAGGAAAATCAGATGTAAAATTGCTTTGACCACTGTATTAGGTAGCTGTACTTTTATTAAAAAAGGTAACTTTAGAATAGAAAGAATGGCTTACACTTAATATTCCAATGTACTTTCAGTGCTTGTAATGAATGACAAGGAAAATAGAACAGTAGTGTTAGAAGCAAGAATTTCAAATTTTAGCTTTATGCCAGACAATAATTTATTAAAGAAATTTATTAGCCTACATTGACAAAACTTTTATGGCGTAGATGGGATTTGGTTTTCATCTATTGTCTTCAAAATTTAATATATTAAAACTATAGGTTGAGGTCTTAAAAAGTCAGCTCCCTGAGAAAACTAAGGCCAACACATAGGTGATGTTCTGAAAAATCAATGAGGTCAGCACTTTTTTTTCATAATTTTAGAATATCAATTTAATAATATCCAGCAGCTAAATAGGAAAGACTTAGAGTAAATAATGAAGAAAAAGAGGCCAAAAGTAGGTAAATTTGCTCAGTATCATAGTAATGAATAGTAGACAAAACCTGAAGATCCCCAACCACTACCTGTATATGAGTTATAGGGTATACACATTAATGGATCTGTCTCCAAGTAGCCCAGTGTTAATTTTTTTAATATTTCCTGATTTAAGGACAAAGAATAAAGTTAACTATCCTTTAAGTGAGAGAATCACTTTCCTATTGGATTATCACATCTTAAGTTTTCTTTCATTTTAGGGTCACACTCAAAGACCTTACTCCAGGTTTTTCAGAAATTGTACCTGATGGTGCTTGGAGGGCCATGGGATGGCCAAGATGGACCTCAGTGAGCAACCTACCCTCTGTACTCACTTTCTGGTCCCTTAAAATTTTTCTTTAAAGGATCATTAGTACCATTTTATACTTCACAAAATTTATCAATTACTTATAAAATAATGGCAAATTTTCCATTTATGTTTAACAAAAATATTTCTATGAAATAATTTTAATACATAACTCTTTACAAGCTCAATAATGTGACTTACCTGTCTTTTTTGCCTTTCCCCTTTTGCTGCTTTCCAGCAAGAATTCTTAATTCTTCTTCTGTAGGATGTTGATACCACCTTAAACTAATAGGAAAAACATCCATTAAAATACAGCACCTGACATTAAAATATTTAATTATTAATTTATTCTACAATTATTTACTGAATTCCTATTCAGGATGAATTGAAGGGAAAAATGAGTGGGAAAGTTCCAATCTGAAACATACCAATTCAAGATTTAGTAAATCTTAAAGATCTTATAAAGCTATTTATTTATGAGTCATATCTTATAACTGGCACTGTATTATATATACTAAAATAATGCAAGTTTTCTATTAAAAGTAAATTAAATAGGCCAGGGAGAAAGCACAAGGATTGGGGATACATGCTTCGCATGCACAGGACCTGGTTGGATCTCCTGCAACACAAGGTCCCCACAGCAATATGATATGGTACTGGTGGCCCCTGGTACAGCAGGTCCTGCTGCATTCTTGGGTCCTAACAGTGACCCATCAGGTTGAATTAACTGAGTGCCATCAAGAGTGGCCTCTGCAACCATTGACTACTACTTAAGCAATCTTTCCCCTCACCTGTTGTCTGCCTGGAGCGCGCACATGCGCGCACACACACAGGCACACACACACACACACACACACAGAAACACACACACACAATGAACTCTACAGGTAAACATACAAATATATTAGATGTTATTAGAAATATTCTAATATAAGAATTCTCTATACATTCTTCTTTTATAGAAAAGGAACTAAGTTGTCTTAAAAAGAGGTCTTTTGGGGGTCGAGCGGTGGCACGGAGCGGTAATGCATCTGCCTTGCCAGCACTAGACTAGGACTGACTGCAGCTCGATCCCCCAGTGTCCCATATGGTGCCCCAAGCCAGGAGCAATTTCTGAGCACATAGCACAGAGTAATCCCTGAGCATTACCGGGTGTGCACCCCCACCCCCCCCAAAAAAAAAAAAAACAATAAAAGAGGTCTTTGGGAGCTACGTAGCCAGCTAGGGTTCAATCCTCAGCATCCCAATAATCCAGGGGTGGAGAACAAGTTCGACACAAAGAGCCAAAATTTTAAACTGTGAGAGTCAGAGAGCCACACCACGCAGTGACCTGCCAAAACAGACAAACACCCACACAAAAGCATCTAATTTTAACAATAATATATTAAACACATATTGCATTTTGCCATTTTGAGTGAGGGTAAAAACCCTGCAGTGATGGTGAGGGTGTGCTGCGTCCTCCACACCAAGAACTAACGGTCAGATGTGACACAACATCTGACACACGGGTCCCCAGATCGCTGGTCCGTGCAGTTGCTTCTCGGAGATCTCTCGGAGATCTCTCCTCAGAGGTCCCTCTTCAGAAGCAGCAGAACAAAATCCAAACTTGGCAGAGAGCCAAAGTATACAAAAGAATGATAAGAGGCAAAGAGCCGCATTCATTTTGGCGGGGAGCCACGTGCGTGTTCGCCACCCCTGCGATAGTCCATCACCCGAGCAGCACTATGAATGAAAGCAGTCACTGAGCATTGCCGGGGCTAAAGACTCTGCAACCAACTCAAAAATTTCAAACCAAAAAACAAGATCTTATGATATTCCCAAATTATAAACTGATTTTATTTCATTTTGCTATCTTAACGTCCTTTAATTTAGTTTGAGAATTCAAAAACTTGTGTTGAAAATAAAGAAAATCTTGGTATTTAGAAAAGCCTTTACTCTGGCCATATTTAACCTACTTCAGTTAGGGCTCCAACAACTGGATATATTCACCTGTATTATGTAATCAAAACATCCAAACAGACAAATTTTTATCTCCTGATCATTATTGCAATCTAAATTTCCTGTCACTTGAACTTATTAAGTACCAGCCATCTAAAATTAGTATTGATTTTATTTTTAATATGCTATCTCCACATTATGATTAATTGTTCTTTAAATCTTAAATAGTACAAACTTTGTCTCCCTATCTCTAATAAGGACAAAATCTCTAACAACTTTCCCTTCTTTTGGGCAATATCCTCAAAGCATTCCATTAGCATCTCTATTCCATACTACGAATTTTTCAACTAGCATGCTTGTTTGACATCTTCCTAAGATTCTTACAGGGTAAAACAATAAAAAAGGCAACAATAAAAAAAGAAAAGAAAAAGGCAACAATAGTACTTTGGCAAAATTCCTGTTGTTATAAAAGAGAAACAGATCTAAAACTGCCAGACCTCCATTTGTCAACTATAAAAAAATCTCAAATTTGGGGCCGGAGCTATAGCACAGTGGAAGGGCGTTTGCCTTGCACAAGGTCAACCCAAGACAGACCCCAGTTCGATTCCTGGCATCCCACATGGTTTCCCCAAGCCTTCCAGGAGCAATTTCTGGGCCTAGAATCAGGAGGAACCCCTGGTTTTTGTTTTGGTTACCAAAAACAAAAGCAAATAAAAAACAAAACAAAACAAATCTCAAATTATCTTAAATACTTTTAAAACGCTAGAAATGTATTCATTCAGATATAAAAACTTATTTCATGGATCTAATTATTTAAAAAACTAGCTGTGATAATAAGAATCTTATAGTCTCTGCTACAAAATAATGGAGGGAAAGAGGGATGAAGGGAACCATAGAAAAAAGTTTGGCTATCTGCTATTAACTGTAACGAACACACAGTATTTCCTTATAATAATTAGATTCATTATAGCTGTTTGTTCTATGTTTGCAATTTTTCATTAAAGTTAAAATATATATGACAAGATCTAAATACATACATAATTGTGACCTAATATCCAGCCTTTCATGAACTAAACACTATTTCTCCAGCACTTTTCAACAATTCTTCCACTCACAACAAGATACTTTATTTTTAATTACCATGGATTGAAGAGTTCAAAACCAGAATAGAAATTTAGAATTTTTTAATTCTAAATTCTAAAATAAGAGAACTTAGAACCATTCTGATCCCTGATTTGAATCTTTACCCCTTTTTGAACATTCCCCCCGCCCCCAAAATTTTTTTTTTTGGTTTTTGGGTCACACCCAGCAGCTCTCAGGGATTACTCCTGTGTCTATGCTCAGAAATTGTTCCTGGCAGGCTTGGGGAACCATATGGGATGCCGGGATTCGAACCACTGTCCTTCTGTGTCCAAGGCAAACGCCTTACTGCTGTGCTATCTCTCCGGCCCGAACATTCCAAATTTTACTGCCATTTTATTCCACATACTCTGGTGTCTTGGTATACCTCCGATCTCTACTGTAAAAATCAAGTTCCTACCTAACAAACTCCTACTTTAACTTTCACTATATATACAGCAATCTCCCTAGGTTATTTGTTCCTATCTCTTAGCAAAGAACTTCAAATTTCTAGGAATTTCTTGTATAAGGGTAGTTTTATTATGCCAATTAGAGAAATTTTAGTGGTCGTCCAATTATCATTGAAATGGAAACCAGTCACCAGAAGTATAAATCAAAATGAGTAAAATTGGAACTTCTAGACAAAGGGGAAAGGCTAGAGAGTAATAGTCATACAGCCTTTGATTTTAAATCAAACCCAGGTGACGAAATTCCCTAAAATCTCTGGGCATCAAACTTGTCTTGACTTCACAGCAATATAGTAGGGAACCATGAGTTCTTTCCTGTGTTCCCTTATATGTATTACTTATAGTGAAATATAATCTTAAAAACAGCACTTTATTGAATTCCTGCCACTCATTACATTAAAAAATTATAGAATCTGAAGTGGTTGCTAGAAACCAATCAGTCAGAAACAAGAGTAGAACATTCTAATGAAAGATTTATCTTTAACTTGTGAAATCTGTGTCAAAATTAGGTAATGTCAAAATTAAACTGTAGTGCGTATCTGACTAGTTAAGTTAAAATGGAACATTCCCCAACTGGAAGATTCTTTTATTTAAAAATTGTTTTAAATGTTTGGGGACACAACTGGCAATGCTCAGGGATTACTCCTGGCTCTGCACTCAGGAATCACTCCTGGTGATATTTAGGGGGATCATATGGGATGCCCAATAATCAAACCTAGAATGGCCACATCAGGGCAAGCACCCTACCCATTTGAGTGCCTTGAGTTAAAACTTTTATGAATCACTTTTTTTTGGTCTACTTCAAAACTAGTAGTTACTGCCATACAGAATGCATTCAAAAGAATCACTAAGGTAAAATCAATAGTGTCCTTTTGTTTCCAAGACCTCAAAATATATGTCCCAAACCTCCCGACTCAGTTCTTAATTAAACATGGGTGAAAAAATACTTATTGAAATCCTGACTGAAATCTAGACTTTAAAGTTTTAGTCATTCTTGTTATTGATTATTACATTCTATAGTCTCCATAAACAATGAGTTACTGCACCTAGAGAAAATAATATTAAGCACCCTCTGGTCACAATATTTCCAATACTAATCAATACTCAATTTTGTTTCATGTTTCTGTCTAAAGACATTTTAATGTATATCATTTATGCATGAACATTAAACTCACAAGCAACTGTACTATATAACTCATGCCTAAACAAAGTTTATCTAATATTTATAGTATTAAGCCAAGTATTTTCCTGACAACATCATTCTGGCAAATCGTCTCTAAAGGCACATCAGAGATAGCTTTCATTACTTAGGAACAGTACACAGCACATTAGAGCACATGCAGGATCACTTTGAAAAGTAAAAACACCAACAAGAAGCAAAAATGTGAAATACTTGACACTAAACAGACTAGGAATACCAAAAACACTTGTTTATAAGATGAAACAAGGCAGCTTTGGCTCAGAATATGGGCTGTCTGACCACTAAAAATGTTTGCCTATCTGCATAAATTCATAAATGATCTAAAATTAATGCAAATATATAGGTATGAGGTTTACAAATAAATTTTAGCAAGTAAATCACAAATACAGAATACATGAATGTTAAGGAGTCAGAGCGCAACATTTAGAACACTTAACTGATCTAAAAAGACAAAAATTGCTTTGTTGTTTAAGATTTTCAGATAAGTAACCAGTGAAAGTGATTTTTAATATAGGAAAAATAGCGCACACTTAAGAGTCATGTAATGAAATACTATTAAGACTTAAAAATCCTTTTCTTGGATTCTTTTTCTTTTGCAACATACCTAAATTGTTTAATTTTATTTTGCAAGCCCATTTTTCTAAGATAGATTGCTTTTATTATAGTTCTTACTGGACAGTTTAAGTTATATTCATTACTAACAATTATAGTTCAAAGCTGCAATTTAAAGGTGTTGGATGCTTTTAGAACTACTTACTTTAGAGTGTTACTCGCCTACCCATCTATTTATTCATTCATCAATCTTTATCGAGATTACGATTAGGTACTCTGCTACTCAATGAACATTCAGTCATATACAATAAAGTCAATGTTCCTGCTTTCTTTATACTTAAGTCTTGTTAGTGCAAAATTTAAACAAGTAGTAGAACAGCATAGATTGTTAGGGGCAAAGTACCAAGTAGTTAACAAGGTAGAAAAGTCTTAGGAATTAATGAGGTAATGTTTCAGAGATGAACGGTATAGTATAAAAGAGAAGGCAATCCAGGCAGAGACTAGGACTGCCTAGAAGCAAATAAATAAGAAGATTGGGGTATCAGTAGAAAAGCGGCACTATGGGGGCCGGGCGGTGGCTCTGGAGGTAAGGTGCCTGCCTTGCCTGTGCTAACCTAGGACGGACCACGGTTCGATCCCCCGGTTCCCCATATGGTCCCCCGGGCCTGCCAGGAGCGACTTCTGAGTGAATAGGCAGGAGTAACCCCTGAGCGTCACCTGGTGTGGCCCAAAAACCAAAAAAAGAAAAGCGGCACTACTCAAAAGTCTGTGAAGCACTAATACCACAACTAAAGAAAAAAAATGGGGAAGGTTGAAATAATACCACGAGTCTAGAGACAATACTTCAGGTAAGGTGTTTGCCTTGCATACAGCTGAGCCATCCCTAGCACCACATACAATTACTGAAGCATAACCTGGAGTTAATGAAACGAGGAGTGAGTAAGCCCTGAGCATCTCTGTGCCCCCAAAACAAATAAGAACAGAATTAATCATGAAAAGTTTCATGGATTATGGTAAGTTTATCATAAATTAAAAGCAGGTAAAGAAATTTAATCTTTTATAATTATATTTTAAGATGTCTTTTCCATGGGCTGGAGCAGTAGGGTGTTTGCCTTGTATGCAGCCAACCAAAGACAGACCTAAGTTCGATTCTCGGCATCCCATACAGTCTCTCGAGCCTGCCAGGAGTGATTTTGATGTGTGACCCAAAAACCAAAACAAACGTGGCCGGGCGGTGGCGTTGGAGATAAAGTGCCTGCGCTAACCTAGGATGGACCACGGTTTGATCCCCCGGTTCCCCATATGGTCCCCCGTGCCTGCCAGGAGCGACTTCTGAGCGAATAGCCAGGAGTAACCCCTGAGCGTCACCAGGTGTGACCCAAAAAAAAAAAAAAAACCAAAACAAACAAAAAAAGATATTTTTTTCTGCTCTGTGAATTATTAGAGACGCATGAATAGCAGCAATTTATTTTGAACATCAAAGCAATAGGTCTTGCTAATGAAATAAAAGGGTAGGGTTGAAAAAAAAAGAAAGGAGTAGAGTGGTATCAACATTTCTGACTTGAATTTGACATAAAACAAAACAGAAAGAAATCAAGAACTTAAACATGCTTTTTTTAGGTATCTTGGAGACATCAAGTAATACTTAAAGAGGTCAACTGTAAAAGAATTTAAAGTTCACAGATGATTTGAGGACCTTACATAACTGTAATGCTCAAATCCTTAGCAATTAAAATTACAAAAAGAAAAAAATGAAATACAGCAAAAAGTAAAGAAGGTAATAAAAAAATGTAAAACAATGCAATCTAACAAACTGACATAAGAAAAAACATGAAATTAAGTCCAAAGTACGAGAAATTGTTATGGGATGTTTTATGTTAAGAGAAAAGAGGGGCCTGTGATTCTCACTTGCTGTGGTTACTTTTATTTGGAGTTCGTAAAATATATGTAATATATCTTAACAAGAATAATCCCTCAAAAATAATTAAGGGCTAGAGATATAACATATTGGGTAGGGTACCTGTCCTGCATTTGGCTGACCTGAGTTTGAACCCCAACATCCTATATAGTTTCCCATTCACAACAAGGAGGTGTTCCTAAATACAGATAGAAGAATTGGTGCTGAGTATTGCTGGATGTGCCCCCACCAAAAAAGTAATTAATGTCATAATAGAGAGAGAATGGTCAATGAAACAAAGTCCAGATGATGGCTGTAAGAGATGGGGGTATGGGCCACAAAGGCAGGAAATGGACCCTTATTTTTTTTTTTTTTTTGGTTTTTGGGCCACACCCAGTGACGCTCAGGGGTTACTCCTAGCTATTAGCTCAGAAGTCGCTCCTGGCAGGCACGGGGGACCATATGGGGAACCGGGGGATCGAACCACGGTCCGTCCTAGGTTAGTGCAGGCAAGGCAGGCACCTTACCTGCAGCACCACCGCCCGGCCCCCAGAAATGGACCCTTATTGAACACTTCCTCCATGGTTCAAAATTAACTACAAAATTTAGGGTCTCATGTCTATAATTGTGGTCTACTTGCATGAAGGAAAGAGTAAGAATCTCTGGTTTCAATGACCTCAAAAGTGAGGCCAAGACAGGAAAGCAATTTTTTGTTTGTTTTTTGTTTGTTTGTTTTTGAGTCATAGCTGGTGATGTTCAAATGTTACTCTTGGCTCTGCTCTTAGAAATTACATTTGACAGGCTTGGGTGACCAAATGGTATGCCAGGGATCAAAACCAGGTTGGCCACATGCAAAGCAAACACCCTACCTGCTATACTATTGCTCCAGTTCTAAGAAAGCACACTTGAGATAAGAAAAAAAAAAAAATGACCACCTAACCTCTGGGACCATGAATTCAAAGCAAAGCCTGGAAGTATAGTAGACCAATTTCTTCAACAATCAATGCTGTATGCACAGTAAAATCACATTCTAGATGGTGTCCATCCACTGTACTTTGTAGTCTCAATTTATAAAATTTTTGTTTTATTTTTTTGGTTTTTGGGCTATACCTGGTGATGTCAGCTCATGGGTTACTCCTAGCTATTCGCTCAGAAATCGCTCCTGGCTTGGGGAACCAAATGGGGCACCAGGGGATCAAATCACGGTCCGTCCTAGGTTAGCACGTGCAAGGCAAAGGCCCTACCACTTGCGCCACTGCACCAGCCTTTCAATTTCTAAGATGTTTAACCTTTCTTTTTTGTTTGTTTGTTTTTTTGGTTTTTGGGTCACACCCAGCAGCGCTCAGGGGTTATTCCTGGCTCTATGCTCAGAAAATCACCCCCAGCAGCACAGGGGACCATATGGGATGCCCAGATTCGAACCACCGTCCTTCTGCATGAAAGGCAAACGCCTTACCTCCATGCTATCTCTCCAAACCTTTCTTATTAATTGGCATATCTATCATATCTATCTCAGCAAAGAAAACTCTGCAGTCTTCTTGCAATTGCTATACCATGCCTTTCTAACATTGTTTTGGAAAACATCTAAATGTTTATTAGGCAATAGAGTGAACTTAGTAAATAGTAATAATGACTACAAAAATGAAAGAAAAAGATTTTCTTAACAAGTTAGGCAAAAGGCACATGCAAAATAAATCACAACCATGCTACTAAAGAAAATGCGGGGGATGAAAAGATTATAAGAAAATACAACATTTACAATGATTGTCCTTGCTGGTGAAAATAAAGTATATTATTTCTCTATTTCTCTTCAGTAACTTACTATCTTTTCTACTTCATGGTCAGGTACTGTTTGTGATGAAATTTAACTTAAAAATAGATTTACTAAAAAAATATAAAAACAGTGAACCTCTTTTAAATATATTAATTTCAATGTATTTTATGACATTTACCTTCCCCCCACTTTCCCTTGTTCCACTTGCCAATTCAATCTAAAGTAATAGAGCCAACATGGCATTATATATTATTAAATTGCTGAAATAAAAATTTCAAAAACTTATAATGGAAACTCTTAAACACTGGACAAATACAGAAAAGTTTAGTGTTTCACAAGCAAACTAAAAATGTTTAATAAAAAATAATTATACAAAACACCATTTCAAAGTATACAACACAGGCCAAAAAAAACTTTAATTTCCATTCTAAATCTCCAAAATTTGACAATTAAAAAAAAATCCTAAAGAGAACGCAAATACCATTTAAAACACATAAAACCTTGCAATGCATATAGTTATAATATCCATTGATACAAATAATTACTCCCTCCTAATTCATTGGAAATTTTTACAGAATATCAGGATTTCTGGAACTGGAGGTTAAGAAAACTAAGGCAAGAAGAGCAAAGATTTAGGCATTCCAAAAGGGAAGTAGGTAGCTGAAGGTTTAAACCTTTCCCTTAGGTCATAGGTCCCACCTACTGTGCATTTGAATAGTAGGTTTCTTTCACCAAAGGGAACTTGCAGATCAGGCAACATGCAAAAGAGAACAGGCAAAAGAATTAGACAATTGAATATGAAGAATACTGTAATACCCTCTTTACCAGAAGTAGGATGAAACAAATCAGAATTGGCCATATTGTGCTTTCAATGAGAGACATATGAAGGAAAGTAGCAGACCAAAGTAAAACCAAAGTGAGAGCCTAGGGAGATAAAGGGGTACAGAAAAATGCCTAATGTTTGAAGTGAACAATCAGGAAAATGGAAAGCAGATCCAGCAAAGAAACTACTACAAAAGTAAAGCAAAATACTACTCATCATGCAAAACCCACTATTCAAATGTACAAGAATGTAACCTATCACTTACCTCTCCATGAAAAGGAGCCAAGCAAACTTCAAAACAAAAAGGAACTTTAATTACAATAGAAAAAATAGAGTACTTTTGGCTACAAATCAATGATATGTTGGACAAAGAACTAATATCTCCAGACAATTTAGGCAACCTTTAGAAGAAATTTTCCACAAGTTATAGGAAACAATTTATACTAATGGACAGAGAAACTAATTCCCCATGATTTTTCTTCTGTTTGGGGAAGGTGGTAGGTACAACAGTAATCAAAACACTAGACTTGGGCCCGGGAGATAGCATGGAGGTAAGGTGTTTGTTTGCCTTTCATGCAAAAGGTCATTGGTTCAAATCCCGGTGCCCCATATAGTCCCCCGTGCCTGCCAGGAGCAATTTCTGAGCATGGAGCCAGGAGTAACCCCTGAGCGCTGCCGGGTGTGACCCAAAAACCAAAAAAAAAAAAAAAAAAAAAACACTAGACTCAAGAGTTGAATTTTCTAAGATCAGGAATACATGTTCACAAGTTATGTGCATAAGAGATCCTGGTAATTAAGTTCTTCTTAAAGTAGTTCTTTCAAGAAAATCTATCTTATTTTTTTTTTACAAAGGAAAACTATTTACATAAAAGGAAAACTAGTAATATTTTTTAAAAAAAAAAGTGAATGGAATATAATGTGGTAATGTAAAACTGTGGAATAAATTTAATCGCAAGTGGTGAGAGGTATGATTTGAAAAAAAAAATAGGTGTTTCTTCATACACAGCAAGCTTTTAGTACCAAAATTAACACTGATGTAACTTTCAGTTTAAAATAAAATAAAACTTGGTTGCATGATATGATGTGCAAACTGATGCAGCCAGTTAGAAGTCAAACACTAAATTGTACACATTTACAGGATTAAGTCTAGGTATTTTCTCAGTGTGTGAATGAAAGTAAAATTAAAACTTACTTTTCATTTGTGACTATGTAAACAACAATTAACTATCAGAGAAAGATTAAACAAGTACTTTTACAATTAAAACTACATTTATCAGTTTATCCAGTCCTTTGATAATGACTAGTCCATAGAAATGATGTATCTACTTCTTAGCCTGATCCCTGGTATCTTCTGAAGGATCTATTTGGCAAAATATCTTAACAGAGGCAGAAAAAATAGGAGACAGAAGCTTAGAATCCCAAGTTACCATACTTCAAGGTGAGTTGAATACTGGAAACAACACTTTTTATAGGATCTACCTGGACTATTATCCAACAATTTTTTATTAACCCATTTAGCCCTATCTAAAGAAACTAAATAATAATCTTATAAAATTAAGATATAACCTTATGAGGTCAGAATATATCTCAATTCATTTCCTTTAATGCCAAGCTCAAACTAGAGATTCAAATGACCTAGACGAGATAAGAAATAAAAATTTTATCAGTAATAATTTATTACACAGTAAAGAAAATGTAACAAAAGACCTAGAGAGTAATTTGTATTTTTTAGAATGCAGTATCAATACTATTAGCAATACATATTTTATAACAGAACTTAAAAAAGTCAATGTTCTTATATAAAAAAATCAATAAGATACTAATCTACAAGCAAAAAATACTTATTCCTTCCAGGAATCTACTTATTCAAAAAATGGCAAGCTTACTCATCAAGTCCAAATAGGACAGAAGTCAGATGAAGTCAACAAGATATTAACAAAGAATAATTTACATAATAACAAAAGAAACCAGTTTTTAAAATTACAATTTATTTACAATTTGATAGGGTAATATAGACAATACAGACAGAAATTAAATAATAAAATTCCTCCAGCTGTCCTCACTAGCTGATAGTGGTATACAAGCATCTATTCACTGTAATAGTTCTATTCAATACTGTCACTACACCAAGCTATCATAATAATATTGTTAAATTTTTTTCATTCAATTCACCAGTATCACATGGACTAAAATGTAAACTCATTTCTCAGCAATATTATGCATGAGACACTGGAAATTTTATATTTTCTCAATATTAGAGCAGTGTAATGTCACAAAAATTTGATGAAATAATTATCCTCAAAAGTAAAACCCCTGATAGTCAAACTAGCAATAATATTCAGCAAGTGACTTTCTGAAATGATGTCAAATCTCAAAATTAACATTAAAAACCAGATGTTTTTTTAAAAAAAAAACCTTAGGATTATATAACAATAACAAGGAGGATGGGATAGAAGAGGTAGTGTTGTTTGATTTGACCCTAGTCAGCACAAAGGTCCCTCCAAGCACCTTTCAGAAGTGATCCTTAAGCACTGAGCCTTGAGCACTGCTAGGTATGTCCAAATCCCCTACCTGTTCCCCAAATCAAACCATCTCCCTCACAAAAGCATAAAGGTGTAAAAGAAACTATAACAAAAGAATAACTATTAGTAGAAAATCCTGACTGAAATCTTTGGAAACTAACTTGACATTAGACAGCATTAATTAGCACTAAAACTAATGTGTCTACAAATGCAAGTCAAGATCACAAAAATATATCAATTTTCATGCTAAATATAAAGTCTAAGCTTACCATCAAATTACCAGTATGTATACGATATGAAACATACTTGTCAAAAAAAGATAAAGATTTAATTATTCCACATTATTCCAGCAGTAAAGAACTGAAGAAAACCAGGTTTTCAAAATCTGAAGTTTCAATACTTACAGGTCAAAACATATAGAAACAAATAAAAAGCAAATTGCATAAGATCCATGGAAAAATTGTCTAGACTACGATAGCACAAGAGATCTTCAGAGCCAAAAAAATCTTTCTTCTTCCTGTTTTTGTTGTTATTGTTTTGGTTCAGATCCGGTGGTCCTCAGGATTTACTCCTGGCTCTGCACTCAGAAGTCGCTCCTGGCAGGTTTGGGGGACCATATGGGATGCAGGGATTTGAACCATCATTGTCCTAGATCTGCTGCTTGTAAGGCAAACAAAATGCTCTATCACTATGCTAGCTCTCAGATTCCAGAGCCAAGAGAATCTGATGACCAAACATAAAAAGTAGCAAAAGATTCTCTTTTTAGTAGAAAATATTGTATTTTATCTAGTTTATTAATTTCTTGATTTATTGGGTTTTCAAGATAATTTACCCAGTTTATGCTTATTCTTTCATAAACTATAAAAAAGGTGTTGTTACGCAAGAAAGGTAAACAAGAGGGCATAAACCTATTAAAAACTAGTTCCAAGTAGCTTTTTCAACTCAAGATATAAGAATTCTCAGTTTTACTAAAACTATGCATTTGAATACTTACATATTTTTATGCAACCATTTCACATTCCACACATGTATGTGTTTAAAAAAATAAAGTGCAAATAATAATTTCCATATTTAAACACTAATATAAAAAAACATAAAGCATAAACAATTTGAATAATTAAAACAAACTAAATTCTATGGTAGAAAGAATCAAGCATTCTTATCACCAGGTATTCTTACTACTTATAAATCCTAATTACAAAGAAATCTTTACTACCCTTTTATTTCCTTCTTATAAGATGTATGTTAGACAAACAACCTCTTATAATTACTTCATAAATATGTAAATCAAATCATGCTGAATGACTTAAGCTGATAGAAATATGTCAATTACGTTTTTCTTTTGGTTTTTTTTTTTGGTTTTTGGGCCACACGTTACTCCTGGCTATTCGCTCAGAAGTCGCTCATGGCAGGCACGGGGGACCATATGGGGAACCACCGCGGTCCGTCCTAGGTTAGTGTAGGCAAGGCAGGCACCTTACCTCCAGCGCCACCGCTCAGCCCCCCCCCCTTTTTTTTGGTTTTTGGCAATTACGTTTTAATAAGTAGAAAAATTCTATGAAATAAATTTTAAAAATAAAGTGATCTAGAAGTAAAAGTTTCTTTTTTGTCTAGTAGTATATAAAGCATTTAGGAGATATAATCTATTATTTTGTAATAATGTAGGAAATGAGGAAACAAAAGATAATGAACATAAATCAATATTTTTATTTTTGGTTTGAGGGCCATATTCAGCTGTGCTCAAGGCTTACTCCTGGTTATATACTCAGATATTTCTCGAGTGATAATCTCATCATATGGAATGTCCAGGACCAAACCGATATTTGGCTGTGTGCAAGGTAAGCACCTTAACTGGTATACTCTTCTAGCCCCAAAGCAATGTTTTCTTATTGGAGATAATTAAGAAAGCCATGAAATTGAATTTTCAACAACTTTCTTTTCATAATTATCTATGATTTTAGCATGAGTATTTATACTTTTCCTTCTTTGGTTTTTTTTGTTTTGGTTTTTGTTTTAAAGTACAATTTAAAAGTATTTGTAGTAATACTGAAGTACTTCAATTTATGCATCACCAAATATTGATTAATATTTTTT
>PVKC010028379.1:0-15463 GCA_004027635.1 Crocidura indochinensis
AGGACCAAACAGATGTATGATCACCGATAGTAAGCTAGTCAAAGAGGGGACCACCTACTCTAGCAGCCTGGGGGTGATGGTGGAGGATATGGGATGCAGAAAGGGAATGGGTATGGTGGGAGGGCAAACCTGGTGGTGGGTATTCCCCTGATCCAATCATGAAATTTTAAAAACACCACTGTTATGTGTGACAATGGGGAAACAACATAGACCTCTACCATGCTTAGAGAATGAAGATGATAGCTCTGATGACCCAACAAATACCAACTACCTATATAACATCTACTTTAAAGGCAAGGAAGACCCAACAACAACACCAAATTCCTACAAAGAGATAACACTTAATCCCATGACAATCATCTATCTCATCTAAATGCAACAGTTAAGAGAAGCAGAGTGATAAAATGGAACAAGAAATTGAATCCAGAATTTTGCTGCCTACAAGAAACACAGCTGAATAGTCAAAACAAACATAAACTAAAAGTCAAAGACTGGAGAACAATAATTCAAGTAAACAACTTCCTTAAAAAGGTTGGGTTGGCCATACCAATATCAGATGACACAGAATTTAATCTTACAAAGAATATGAAAGAGAAGGGAATTTCTTATTAAGCAAGGGATGTAGTCGCCAGAAGAAATCACACTTTTAAATATATATGAACCCAACGATGGTGCAGAAATATATTTAAACAACTGATGATAAATTTAACAAAAGACATAAGTAGTAAAGCAATAATAGTGGGAGACTTTAACACCATCTTGTTACCCCTTGGTAGGTCAACCATGATAGGTTAATGAAGCCATACTGTTTCTGAAGAAATAAATATAAGAAAGTAACAAGTGATATAGATATATATATCTATATATCTATATATATATATAGAGAGAGTTATTCATTCCCAGAAAACTGATACATACTCTTCTTCAATGCACATATGTCATTCTCCACATTAGACAACATGCTGTCCAATAAAACATAACTCCAAAAATCAAAAGGATAGAAATTGTTCCTGCTATTTTCTCATACCACAAAGCACTGAAAATTATGATTAATTACAAGCAGACATGGACAAATAACTTGAAAATTTGGAAATTGAGCAGTTTACTTCTGAACAACCAGTAGCTCAGAGACACAATCAGAGAAGAAATAAAAAATATTCCTAAAAACAAAGAATGAAGATACAAATTATCAGAATCTGTGGGACACAACAAAAGTTGTATTAAGATGGTAATTTATAGAACATTCAGAAGAAAAAAAGAAAAGCCTACATAAATAACTAATGGTATGGCTAAAAAACTGGAAAATGACCAACAAAGTGAGCTAAATGTAAGCAGGTGGAAGGAAATAATAAAACTTAGAGCAAAAAATTAATAAATTGAACCTTAAAATAATGCAAAATATCAATGAAAGCAAGAGTTGGTTCTTTGAAAAATTAAACAAGACTGATAAATCATAAAGAAAGGGAAAGAAAGAAACTTATGAGAAGAATCAGAAATGAAAAGATGGATGTAACTACATAAATTATAGATATTCAGAGGGTAATCAGAGACTACTTTGAGAATCTCTATGCTACAAAACAAGAGCACGTGGAATAAATGGATAAATTTTTGAACTTTTAAAATTTTCCAAGTTTGAGCCAAGATGATGAGGAGTAATCACTATTGATGAAATTGAAAGGGTAATCAAAAGGTTTGCCAAGAACAAAATTATAGATAGATGGATTTACTAGTGAATTATTTCAAACTATTAAAGAGGACCTACTGCCAATATCTTCAAGGTTTTCCAGGAAATTGAAGAAAGAGAAAAACTATCAAATAGATTTTATGAAACCAACACTACCCTAATACCAAAAACAAAACTCCACAAAAAAGAGAATATCCTTGACAAACACGGACCAAAAGATCTACAACCAAATACTAGCAAACAGAATCCAATGCTCATCAAGTGTACCATGACCAAGCAGGATTTATTCCAGTGATATAAGAATGTATTAATATATGCAAGTCAATAAATATAATACACATTAAAATAAAGAAAAAATCATATGATCATCTCAAAAGATGTTGAAAAATATTTTGACTAGGTTCACACACATTCATTGATAAAATTCTTAGTAAGATGGAAATTGAAGAAACTTTCCTCACTATTTTCAAAACCATTTATCACAGTACCATACAAAACTACTCAAAATTAACTATTTGGATAATAGGTACAAAAATAGAACATATAAAAAGCATTTAAATATATTTTACAATCTCATCCTAAGAGATTTTTGGATTGCAAGTATAATAGTCATGGAAACAAAAGTAAGCTTACAAAATGGGACTACATAACATTTAAAGCCTTTTGCAAAGCAAAAGAAACTACATCAACAAAACAAAACAAAAAAGAAACAGAAATTTAAGAAAATATATGCACATTGTACATTTAAAAAATGATAAGTTGATGCCCAAAATATATTAACTCTACACTACAACAAAATAAAACATACACATTCTAACTAAGAAATTAGTTATTCAAATTTAAGAACTAAATAGACACTGGTAAAGAAGAAAAATAGGGCCTATAGATATAAAAAATGTTCAACTTCACTCATTATTAAGGAAATGCAATTAAAGCAATAGCAAGATATCCTCTCAACACCTGGGAATATGGTCTATATCCAATAGCTTTAAAATAGCATACTTTAGGGGAGGGTGTGGCAAATGAAGAAATCTGCACATTGTTGGTGGAATATAATTTGTTGAAGCTTTTATGGAATATGATGTAGACATTTTTAATGTAATTAAAAGTTGATATTGTTCAGCAATACGACTAGTAGGTATTTATCCAAGTATATATAAATAACTTGACAAAATTGTACCTCTTTGCTAATAGTAACATTAACATCATTCCCATAGTTAAAACATAAAATCATCCTAAATTCCCAAGGATAGATTGATAGAAAAATCACACACACACACACACACACACACGCACGCACGCACACACGCATGGACACAATTCTATATAAAAAACTGGGTATATATGTCCTAATTGAATACTACTTGGACAGAAAATATATCAAACCTTACATTTTATGATGAATGAAATTTGAAGTGATAATATTAAGTGAAAGGGAATTACTGGAATATTTCATCCTTGCTGAAATGTTTGTAAATAAAATGTGAACAAAACTTATTACTAAGAGTAGCAAAAAACTGGAGATTTTTGGAGGTCTTACAAGATAAAAAATAATTATAAAGACTTTTTTGGTGAATGAGCAATGTTATATCTTTGATGGTATGTGTGGTGATCATATATTCATATAATCATAAAATTAACCTGGTAAATACAATTATATTTATAACTACCAACAATAAATTAATACAATGAAGGAAAATAGTGAAATATACATAAATAATGTTTTTGACTGAAAGCATAAAAAGCTCTTATAAATTGATTGTACAAAACTTTATATTCCAAGATATGAGATCTATTACCGAACAAATACTCATTTTTATTAAAATCTAATTTACAATGATTTATTTTATTTTCTTAGATTATGCATTTCCATATCTAAGAAAGGTAAGATCAAGTCTCTTGTAACAATTTTGAAAGTGCTCATTTCTTTCAATATTTTTCTTTTGCATATGCATGTTTTTTAATTTTTCTCATATCTTAATTTAATAACAATGATTATAAACATGCTATTTCCTTCATTTGAGACACTTTACTATAGTCCTTGTCCTATCAAACTACCAGGGTTGCATTTAGAGATCTGCCTATTATAAATATTAAATCGTGGGTTCCTTAAAATTAATTTATTCTCATTCTCTATTTTTTGTTTTGGGAATATACCCATTGAAGGTAGGAATTACACCTGGCTGTGCACTCAGGAATCACACTTGGTGGTGCAAAAATTGAACCCAGGTCAGTTTTGTACAAGGCTAATGCTGTTACTTACTATGCTGTTTCTTTGATCCTTTATTCTCATTCTCCATCTGCCACCCGGGAATTTTAAAAGTAAAGCTGTCTGGATGTGTCTACACTCTCCCCTACAATCAACTGCATCAATTTTCAGCTGACTGTGTCAGTCTGGATGCAATCGAGGTAATGGGATTCTTGGAAAGCTCCTTGAGTGATTCTACTGTGCAGACAGGGATGAACAGTACTGCTCTATTAAGCCCTTTAAATGTCATGGACCAGGGGTTGTGACTCTAAAGTTCTCTTTAAGAAGTGAGTCCAGCTGAGCCCATCACAGATGTCTGTAAATCAGCAACTTCAAAGGCTGGAAACACTGAGCTTGACTGCAGAGAAAACCTGGAATGTCTCATATGTTACTCTTTCAAGACTTGTCAAAGTCTTGAATCTGTTCTAATTAACAGAACAGTTCCCTTAAATTCTGGCATCTTAAAATACCTCTATATGCCTTGTCTGCATTTATACTAGGCCTCAGATACCATTTTTCTCTGATGAATTTTAGGGTAAATAACAAGCTAAAAATATTAACAAAAGAATTAGGAAATGGAGATGAGGAGAAAAATGTTAGCATTTGCTTAATCATAGCTTTCCAAGGATCAGTCTCTAGTAGTGGGGCATCTACTGTATCACACAGTCCCTTCCCATGACCTAGAACTTCCACTCATTATCAGTAGGTACGATTCCTGCTATTTAAAGAATTTAATAGAGGACTTTTTTGAGGAAGAAATTTCTTAAGTATTGTGTGTATTTGCTAGGAGCAAGAGAAATAGAAAGAATTTATCCTTTATACTTGACATTTTCCTTCAGGAATTGAATTGCCTATATCAAAAACCATGAATGTGTTTCTACTATATAATTGTAAATTAACATTTCTTAATCTGTGATTTACAGTTAAAATTTATAAGAAAACTCTTATATCCATAAAATTCCTATATCCATATGGGAAGGAAGAATAATTTTAGTATTCAATTAGTTTTTTTTCATTGTTTTAAATTTCCTCACTACAAGCTCTAAAAACTTGATAAATTTTCTGAGATTTAAAAATTTGCCTTACATAATTAGAGATTCACCAACTTGTCCATTTCACATTTCCAAATTCTCAATCCAAATGCTTTTCACAACTGAGTTGTGAAAACCACCCACAGTTTTGCTGTATGTTATTGGTTTCATTATTTTAAATAAAATAGATGTTGTTTAACTTCTATTAAAATATCAGCTAAAAGAAGATTGTTCTGGATATAGTAAGAATATTGCTATTAGCTCAAGACAAGACCAATTTTACCATCAACTTCAGTTCATTTAGAATAGTTCTGCAAAACTTAAATATATATAAAAGTGATTACTTTTTGTTTTTATTTATTTCATTTATGTTATAATTTATAACAACAACTTATGTGTGACATACAGAGACAACAAAAACATTGATATGTATTAGAAAATAATTTTAATTTTAAATTACTATTCTGAGAAAATTTTGAGGGTTATAATAGTAATTTAAACAATACATACAAATACAAAATTTGTATAGGACTCACTTCACAGTTCTCTGTGCCAGAGGGAAGAGCAAAGCACCCTGGCCTTCTCCATCCTCCCACCTGACCACCCAAAGGAGTCAGAGGGAGGCTTTCAGTGGACAGCAGTGCCAAGCACTGGCCCTAGGACAAGTCCAGCTGTCACCAGGACAGTTCCTAGAACTTAGAGTCCCACAGTCTTCCTCCTGAGCACGAAGCCCATTCAGAGTCCCACAGCCTATGGGGCTCATGGTTGACCACGTCACAACTTCCTGCTGGTGAGCTCTCTGCTCCGTGGCCATGCCCTGTCTTTCCTGAGCACCTCTGCTCCTGGCACAAGATTGACACCCACCTCGCGTCCCTGTTTCACCAGGAACCGAGACTTGGGCACCAGCAATGCCAGTGAGGTCAGCTCCTCTGTGCTGACCTGGGTAGCAGGGAGAAAATGATGCATATTCAAACAACCACACAGGAGACAGACACATAAGCACAGAGACTTCATGTGAATACACACAACCATGCCTACATATACACAGTCAACCGTAGACACATGTGATTAGAGAGACATAGGAACATATATGTAGATACAGACATAGTCAGACCCAGTCTGTGCATATACTTAAAATCACACACACAGACACGTATTCTGAATCTATGGCCTCACTCTTAACTCCCCTCAGGAACCAGTCATGCGCGGCCATTCTGCACCCCAGCCCATTTTCACTCCATGCCCACTGCAACCAGTCCAGACAGCCCTAGTTCTTGCAGTAGTTTTCTTTCCCCCATCTTCTGAACTGCTATGCACCCACAAGAGTATTTGTGTGTTTTTCTCCTTGGAGAACCCGCAGAGTCTTTCCAGACCCATAAACACTTGAACCCTCACAGCCCAGTGAGTCCAGCCCATGGCAGGAACCATAATGCCTAGGCCCCCTCACTCTGCCCTTCTCCACTTTCATTACTCCTTCAACCCCATCCCACATCTCTCCGCAGCACCCATCCATGCCCCTGGGTCCAGTTGCATCCTGAGGTGAGAGTGCCTACAGGTGTGGCCAGGCTGTCAGTCTGGCTGGCAGGTCCATACCAAGACGGCTTAACTGGCCAGGTGACACTAACTGCATATTTGCTGCAAGAGAATGGTCAAATGTCCATTCAGTAGAAACTAGAAAATGAGCTTCAAAAGAACTACACATAACCAAAACCTGCCACTATCTCTGTCCTCCACATATGTTGGCCCCGGAATCCACAATGACAGTGAGAAGAGCAAAGATGGCAGCCAAGTTTGGGGACTTTGAAGACAGTGACAATCTCAGGTAAAAGCAGCAAGAACAGCAGCAGCAAAGGGAGCATCATGAATGACAATGGAAGTAATGGAGGCAACAGCAGTGAAGGTGGTAGCAGGGGCAAAAATAGAGGCAGTCTCATGGTGATACTCATGGTAGCAACCAGTAGAGAGAAATTCAGAAGATTATCAACCTCAGGGCACACAGCACAGTTACTCAGTTATCTACGACTGCCAATAAACATCGATATCTGAAGCAAAGTAAACAGCTTGAGTGGTTTTGGAGGTCCCAGTGGCTTGGGAGGCCTCATTGGATCAGTGGACTCAGTGGAATAGGTGGCCCTGATGGAACCAGTGTCTTGAATGGCCTTGGAGGACCCAGCAACTTGGTTAGCCTTAGAGGATCCTGTAACCTTGGAGATATCAGCATATCTCCCAGTGGTCTCTGAGGTCACAGTGGATCCAGGGCCATCAGTGATGACAGTGGAAAGACCAGAAAGTATCTCCAGAGGCAGCAGCAGAGGCATCAGCAGAGGCATCAGCAGAGGCAGTGCTAAGCAGTATTGTGTATGTAAACATTCCCATGGGATTATTCTATTACTGATCCTACCCTGATCTGTAATTGTGCCATACTCTAGGGTGTGACCTGCCATTCTGCTCCCACCCTATGGTGGTTCCTGATTCAACTCCCACCCTAGGGTGGTACCTAATTGTGAGGTATAAAGCAAGGATCTGTGGAAGGCAGGGGGCTTTTTCTCTGGACCGATTCTGGGACTTTTGGTTTCATCCTTGTCCACAGAATAAAATCCATTTTCTTCAGAAGCCTGACTGCCTGTTAGCTTTATACCTGCCACATTCACCTCAGAACTGCCGGCTTAACAGACACGTAGTCCAAGCTGGAGGAGAAAGACCTCATCCTCCATTCTTCCATCAGTCAACCCCATCAAGGGCTTTTTATTTATTGCAACAAGCGGGATACTAGGAGCGGCAATCGCTACATCAAAATACAGAAGGAATCAGCAGCAGCATGGACCATAGCATGGCTAGTCTCAGCCTGCAATGGTCTTCTCAGCAAGGACAAAAGTGTGTATTCCTTGGAGGACCCAGTGGCTTAGGTGTCTCAGTTGATCCAGTGGATTCAGTGGACCCAGCATCATGGGTAGCCTCAGATGACCCAACGACTTGGTTACCTCATGTTCTTGGAGGTTTCACATACCTCCCAGTAGTCTCTAAAGTTTCAGTGGATCTAGGGGCATCAGTGATGAGAGTGGCAATATCAGAAAGCATCATCAGAAGCACCAGCAGAGACAGAGCAAAGGCACCAGGAGAGGCAGTGTCAGGGGGATATTAATGGTAACAATCACTACATCAAAATCCAGAGGAGCATTGTCAACATCATGTCCCATAGCATGACTAGTCTAAGCCTCCCAATAGCCATTGAAAGTCTCAGCAAAAAACAAAATCATGATGGCCCTGGAGAGCCCAATGGCTTAGGAGACCTCAGTGGATCCATTGAACCCAGAGACACAGGTGACCCTGGTGAACCAAACAGCTTGGGAGTTCTCAAAGGACCCACAAATTGGTTAGTCCCAAAGGATCTCATGCCCTTGGAGGTTTCAGAATACCTCCCAGTGGTCTCTGAGGTCTTGTTGTATCCAGGAGCATTGGTGATGACTTTGGCAATATCAGAAAGCATCATAAGAGCAGTGGCAATGAAGGTGGTAGCAGAAACATCAGCAGAGGTAGTGCCATGGTGATAGTGGTGGCAGCAACTGCTACATCAAAATCCCGAGGAGCATCAGCAATATCATGATGAGTCTCAGCATACCCATAACCATTGATCTTCTAAGAAAGGACAGCAGGTTGGGTGGCTTACGATGACCCAGTGAATTGGGTGGCATCAGTGGATCTAGTGGATGCAGAGGGACAGATGACCCCGGTAAACCCAGCAACTTGGGTGGCCTCAGAGACCCATCGACTTGGTTAGTTTCCAAGGAACCCATGCCCTTGGAGGTTTTAGCATACCTCCCAGTGGTCTCTGCAGTCTCGGTGGATCCAGGGGAAAAGGTGATACAGTGGTAATATCACACAGTATTATCAAGGTACCAGCAGTGGCAGAAGCTGAGGCACAAGCAGAGGCAGAGATGGGGAGGTACTAGTGGCAGCACCAGGTACGTGGAAATCAAGAGCATCAGCAGCACCATGGCCTGTAGCATGGCTAATCTTAGCCTGCCCATAAACATTAATATTCTCAACAAATACAACAGCTTGGGTGGCCCTGGAGGATGCAATGTCTTGGGTGTTCCCAGTAGATCCAGTGGTCCCTGTGGCACAGGTGTCTCCAGTGGATCAAGCAGCTTGGGTAGTCTCAGAGGACCCAGAGTCTTGGTTAGCCTAAGAGTATCCTGTGCTATTGGAGGTTTTGGCATACCTCTCAGTGGTCTCTGAGGTCTCAGTGGATCTAGGGGCATTGGTGATAACAATGGCAATATCAGAAAGCATCATGAGAGGCAATGGTATTGAAGGTGGTAGCATCACCACCTACATCAAGATCGAGAGGAGCATCAACATCATGATGATTTTTGTAGCATGGCTAGTCTTAGCCTGCCCATAAGCAGTGAACTTCTCAGCAAGGACAACAGTGTTGGTGTCCTTGGAGTATCCAGTGGCTAGGGTGGCCTCAGTGAATACAGTGACCTAGAACCACAGGTGGCTCCAGAGGATGCAGTGGATTGGATGGACTGAGAACACCCCACAAATTGGTTAGCCTCAGAAGATCCCATGCCCGTGGAGGTTTTGGTATCCCTCCCAGTGCTCTCTGAGGTCTTGGTGGATCCAGGGGCATTGGTGATGACAGTGCCAATATGAGAAAGCATCATCAAAGGCACTGACAGAGGCAGAAGCAGAGGCACCAGCAGAGGCTGTGTTGGGAGGGATAATAGTGGCAGCAACCACTACATTGGAATCAAGAGAACCATCAGCAGCATTTTGTCTCTTAGCATGACTATTCTCAGTCTGTCCACAACTACTTATCTACTAAGCAAGGACAACAGCATGGGTGGACTTAGAGGACACAGTGGCTGGTCTGGCCTCAGTGGATGTAGTGGACCCAGAGGCACAGGTGGCCTTGGTGGACTGAGCAGCTTTGGTTAGTCTCAGAGGACCCAGAACTTGGTTAGCCTCAGAGGATCCCGTGCCCTTGGAGATTTCAGCATATCTCCAAGAGGTTTCTGAGGTCTTGGTGGATCCAGGGACATTGTTCATGTCATTAGCAATACCAGAAAACATCATGAGAGGCAGTTCCACTGAAGGTGGTAGCAGAAACATTAGCAGAGACAAGGTCATGGGGATACTAGTGGCAGCAACCGCTACAACAAAATACAGAGATGCATCAGTAGAATCATAGCCCTTAGCATGGCTAGTCTCATCATGCACATAGCCATTGAATGTCTCAGCAAGGACAACAGCATGGTGGCCTTGGAGGACCAAATGTCTTGGCTGACTTCAGTGTATTCTATGGATCCAGAGGCAGAGGTCGCCCTGGTCTACCCAGCAGCTTGGGTGACCACAGCGACTTGGTTAGCCTCTGAGGATCCCATGCTCTTGAAGATATCAGCATACCTCCCAGTGGCCTCTGATGTCTTGATGGATCCAGGAGTATAGGTGATGGCAGTGGCAATATCACAAAGCATCATCGAGGTACCAGCAGTGGCAGAAGCAGAGGCACCAGCAGATGCAGAGACAGGGAGATACTAGTGGCAACACAAGGTACATGAAAATCAAGAGGAACATCAGCAGTATCATGGGCTGTAGCATGACTATTCACTGCCTTTCCATAAACATTAATATTCTCAGCAAGTACAGCAGCTTGGTTGTCCTTGGAGGATGCAATGTCTTGTGTGACCTCAGTAGATGCAGTGGTCCTTGTGGCACAGGTCTCCCCGTGGATCAAACAACTTGGATGGACTCAGATGACCCAGGTTCTTGGTTAGTCTAAGAGGATTTCACGTTATTGGACGTTTTGGCATACCACCCAGTGCTCTCTGAGATCTTGTTGAAATCAAGAGCATTGGTGATGACAGTGGCAGTATCAAAAAGCATCATATGGGCAGCAGCAATGAGATGGTAGCAGAAACATCAACCTAGGCAGTGCCATGGTTGATGACTAGTGGCAGCAACCGCTACGTCAAGCTTGAGGGGAGCATCAGCAGCATCATGGCCCATAGCATGGATAGTCCCAGAGTGCCCATAATCATTGATCTTCTCAGCAAGCACTGCAGTTTAGTTTGCCTAGGAAGACCCAATGAATTGAATGTCCTCAGTGAATCCAATGGACCCAGAGGCACAGGTGACCCCAGTGGACCATGCAACTTGGGTGGCCTCAGAGGACACAGCAACTTGATTAGACACAAAGGTTCCCCTACCCTTAGAGGATTCGGTATATCTCCCAGTGATCTCTCATCAGGGACACGGGTAGAGACAGTGTCAAGGAGATACTAGTGGCAGCAACCACTACATCAAAATCCAGAGGAACATCAACAGCATTATGGTTCGTATCATGAAGCATCTCAGCTTGTCCATAATTAATAAACTTCACAGCAAGGACAACAGTATGTGGGTGCCCTTGGAGGACCAGTGGCTTGGGTGACCTCAGTGGATCCAGTGTTCCCAGAGGCATAGGTGGCTCCAGTGGACCAAGCTACTTGGGTGGCTCAGATGACCCAGAAATTTGGTTATACTCCGAGGACCCTGTGCCCTTGGAGGTTTAGGCATACTTTCCAGTGCTCTTTGAGGTCTCGATGGATTCAGGGGCATCAGTAATGACAGTGGCAATATCAGAAAGCAACATCAGAGGCATCGACTGAGGCAGAAGCAGAGGCACCAGCAAAAGCTGTGTCGGGGGGATAATAGTGGCAGCAACCACTAAACCACTACATCAAAATCAAGAGAACCATCAACAGCATCATATCTCATAACATGAATACTCTTAGTCTGCTCATAACCATTGATCTACTCAGAAAGGACAATGGTGCCCATAAACAAAGTGGCTGGACTGGCCTCAGTGGATCCAGTGGACCCAGAGGCACAGGTGGCCAGGTGGACCTAGCAGCTTCGATGACCTCAGAGGACCCAGCAGCTTGGTTAGCCTCTGAGTTTTGTGTGCCATTGGTGATTTTGGCATACCTCCTACTGGTCTCTTAGGTTTCGGTAGATTCAGAAGCATTAATGATAACATTGGCAATATCATAAAGTATCATGAGAGGCAGCAGCACTGAAGGTGGTAGCAGAAACATCAGCAGAGGCAATGTTGTAGTAAAACTAGTGGCAGCAATCACTACATCAAAATACAGAGAAGCATCAGCAGTTTAGTGGCCCTTTGCATGACATGTCTCAGCCTGCCCGTAACTATTGAATGTCTCAGCAAGGACAACAGCATGGATGTCCAGATGTTCTTGGAGGACGAGTGGCTTGGAAAGTCTCAGTGTATCCAGTGAACCAGAGGCTAAGGTGCCCCTGGTCAACCCAGCAGCTTGGGTGGCCTCAAAGACCATGTGACTTGGTTAGCTTCGGAGGATCTCATGACCTTGGAAGTCTCGGCATCCTCTCAGTGATTTCTGTGGTCTCGGTGGATTCAGGGCATAGGTGATAACAGTGGCAATATCAGAAAGCATTCTGCAGTGGCAGAAGCAGAGGCACCAGCAGAGGCTATGTCAGAGGCTATGTAGTGGCAGCACCAGATCCATTGAAATTAAGAGGAGCATCAGCATCATGGCTTGTGGAATGGTTAATCTCAACCTGCCCATAAACATTAATATTCTCAGGAAGTACAACAGCTTGGGTGGCTTTGGCAGACCCAGTGGCATTGGTGGCCTCAGTGGGTCCACTGGTCCCTGTGGACTGAGCAGCTTGGATGGTCTCAGAGGACCCAGCGTCTTTGTTAGCCTAAGAGGATTCCATGCCATTGGAGGTTTTTTACATACCTCCAAGTGGTCTCTGAGGTCCTGGTGGATCCAAGGGCATGGTTCATAACACTAGCAATACCAGAAAGCATCATGAGAGGCAGTGGCACTGAAAGTGGTAGCAGAAACATAAACAGTGACAGTTTTTGGTTATATTAGTGGCATCAAAAGCTACATCAAGTTCGAGAGGAGCATCAGCAGCATCATGGCCCATAGCATGGCTAGTTTCAGCTCACAAATAACCATTTAACTACTCAGCAAGGACAACAGCTTTTGGCATACCTCCCAGTGGTCCTGTGGTCTTGGTGGATCCAGGGGCAGAGGTGATGAAAGTGGCTATATCATAAATTATCATCAGAGACACCGGAAGAGCAGAGTTTCCAGCAGAAGCAAAGGGGGATACTAGTGGCAGCAAAGGCTACATCGAAATCCAGAGAACCATCAACAGAATCATGTCCTGTAGCATGGCTAGTCTCAGTCTTCCGATAATAATTGTACTTCTCAGCAAGGACAAGAACATTGGTGGCCTCAGTGTACCCAGAGGCACAGGTGGCCCCAGTGGACCCAGCAGCTTGGGTGGCCTCAGTGGACCCAGCAACTTGGTTAGCCTCCAAAGACCCAGAATCTTTGTAGGTTTCGGCTTATCTCCCAGTTTTCTTTGTGGTCGCAGGGGATCCAGGGGCATAAGTGATGACAGTGACAATATCAGAGGGCATAGTCAAAGGCAGCAGCAGTGAAGATGGCAGCAGAGGCAGTGTCATCAAGATAATAGTGACAGCAAACACTACATCAAAATCCAGAGGAACATCAGCAGCATAATGGCACATAGCATAACTAGTCTAAGCCTGCCCATAATCATTAATCTTCTCAGAAATGACAACAGCACGGGTGTCCTTGGAGTACCAAGTGGCTTTGGTGCCCTCAGTGCATTCAAAGCACCCAGAGGCACAGAGGGCAAGGGAGGACCCAGCAGCTTTGTTGGCCACAAAGACACTGCAACTTGGTAGCCTCTGGGTAAGATATCTTACCTTTGGAGATTATGGCAAACCTCCCAGTGTTCTCTGGGGACTCAATGGATGCAGGGGCATCAGTGATGAGAGTGGCAATATCATAAAGCATCAACAGAGGCACTGGGAGAAGTATAAGCAGAGGCACCAGCAGAGACTGTGATGGGGATATACTAGTGGCAGCAACCGCTACATCGAAACCAGAGGAGCAACAGCAGCATGATGGCCCATAGCATGGCTAGTCTCAGCCAGCCCATAATTATTTATCATCTCAGCAAGGAAAATAGTGTGGGTGGCCTTCGATGGCACAGTGCCCTGGGTGGCCTCAGTGGATTCCATAGACACAGAGGCACAGCTGGCCCCAGTGGATCCAGCATCTTTGGTGGCCTCAGAGGACCCAGCGACTTGGGTTAGCTTCCGAGGATCCTGTGCCCTTGGAGGTTTTGGCATACCTCCCAGTGGTCTCTGAGGTCTCAGTGGATGCAGGGTCATCAGTGATAACAGTGGCAATATCAGAATGCATCATCAGAGGCACCAGTAGAGGCGGCATTGGGGGGATTCTAATGGCAGCAACTGCTATATTGAAATCCAGAGGAGCATCAATAGCATTATGGCCCATAGCATCGCTAGTCTCAGCCTGCCCATAACCATGTATCTTCTTAGTAGGAAAAATAGTGTGGGTAGCCTTTAAGGACTCAGTGTCCTGAGTGGCCTCAGTGAATCCAGTGGACCCAGAGGACCCAGAGGCACAGGGTGCCCTGGTGGTCCCAGCAGCTTTGATAGCCTCAGAGGACCCAAAGACTTAGCCTCAGAGGATCCCAGTTCCTTGGAAGTTTCGGCATAACTCCCAGTGATCTCTTTGGTCTAGGTGGATCCAGGAGCATTAGTGATGACAGTGGCAAAATGAGAAAACATCATTATAAGCACTTGCAGAGGCAGAAGTAGAGGCACCAGCAGAGGCTCTGTCATGGGGATACAAGGGCAGCAACTGCTACATCAAAAAACAGAGAAAAATCAGTAGCATCATGCTCCATAGCATGGCTAGTCTCAGCCTATTTATAACCATTGATCTTCTCAGCAACACGACAGCTTGGGTGGACTTGGATAACCCAGTGACTTGGGTGGCATCAGTGGATCTAAAGGCAGAAATGGCCCCAATGGACCCAGCAGCATCAGTGGCCTCAGCAGACCCAGCGACTTGTTAGCCTCCGAGTATCATGTGCCCTTGGGGGTTTCGACATAACTCCCAGTGGTCTCAGAGACCTCAGTGGATCCAGAGGCATCGTTAATGACAGTGGCAATATCAAGAAGTATCATCAGAGGCAGAGGGAGAAGCAGAGCATCGTTGAGGGATACTTGTAGCAGCAACCACTACATCGAAATCTATAAAAGAATGAAAAGCACCATATCCCATAGTATGGTTACTCTCAGCCTACCAAATAGTCAGCAAAACCAATAGTGTGGGATGTCTTGGAGGACCCCGTGGATTGGGTGGCTTCAGTGGATCCAGTGAACACAAGGCAGAAGTGGTCTGGTGGACCCAGCAACTTGGGTGGCCTCAGACAACCCAGCATGTTGGTTAGCCTAAAAGGATCCTAAGACTTGGAGTTTAGGCATACTTCTCAGTGGTCTAGAAGATCTCAGTGGTATTGGTGATAACAGTGGCAATATCAGAAAATATCATGAGAGGCAATGGCGCTGAAGTTGGTAGCAGAAACTTCAGCAGAGACAGTGTCAAGGTG
>PVKC010028380.1:0-15466 GCA_004027635.1 Crocidura indochinensis
AGAGTCTTAATATGGTAAATAGTGCTGCAATGAATATAGGTGTAAGGAAGGGGTTTTTGTATTGTATTTTTGTGTTCCTAAGGTATATTCCTAGGAGTGGTATAGCTGAATCATATGGGTGCTCGATTTCCAGTTTCTGGAGGAATCTCCATATCACTTTCCATAAAGGTTGAACTACAAGGCCATGTAGTCCAACCTCTATGGAAAGCGACATGGAGATTCCTCCAAAATTTGGAAATCAAGCTCCCATTTGACCCAGCTATTCCACTCCTAGGGATATACCCTAAGAACACAAGAATTCAATACAAAAACCCCTACCTCACAACTATATTTATTGCAGCACTATTCACAATAGTCAGGCTCTTGAAACAACCAAGATGCCCTTCAACGGATGAATGAATAAAGAAACTGTGGTACATATACACAATGGAATATTATGCAGCCGTCAGAAGAGATGAAGTCATGAAATTTTCCTGTACATGGATGTGCATGGAATCTACCATGCTGAGTGAAATAAGTCAGAGGGAGAGAGAGAGATGCAGAATGGTCTCACTCATCTATGAGTTTTAAGGAAAATAAAAGTCACTTTTGCAACAATCCTCAGAGACAATGAGAGGAGGGCTGAAACTTCCAGCTCACTTCATGAAGCTTACCACAAAGAGTGGTGAGTGAAGTTATAGAAATAACTACACAGAGAACTACCATAATCATGTGAATGAATGAGGGAACGGAAAGCCTATCTGGAGTACAGGTGGGGGTGGGGTGGGAAAGAGGGAGACTTGGGACATTGGTGGTGGAATGTTGCACTGATGAAGGGAGTGTTCTTTACATGACCGAAATCTAATCACAAACATATATGTAATCAAAATGTTTAAATAAAGAAAAAAATTAAGCTAATAACAAAAAAAGATTTCTAAGAATAGCTAGAAAAGCAAAGATTGCATAAAAATATAAATGACTTTAAAATTATTTGCATGACGGGCAGGAGCGATAGAGCAGCAGTAGGGCCTTTGCCTTGCATGCAGATGACCCAGGATGGACCTGTTTTGATCTCTGGTATCCCATATGGTTCCACAAGCCAGGAGCTATTTCTGAGCACATAGCCAGGAGTATCTCCTGAGTGTCACTGGGAATAACCCAAAAAATATTATTTGCATCTAAATAGATTGACTAGTGAATCAAATTAATTTATTTCTAACAAATTGCAGAATATTATTTTCATCGATAATATGAATTTAACAAAGAAATAAAACAACACAGCTCTGGCTATATTTAATAAAATATCTATTCTACTGTAGAATTATTGTCACAAAGATTATTTTGAATATAAAATAATTTCAAAATGTACATCACCTTTATCACTTCTTGGCCTTTTGGCTAAGATCGAGTGTAAAATGTGCACCACCTTTTATTATATTTTAAAAGGAAAATTTTAATAATCACCATAAATGATTATGAATGTTTTAAGGAAAATTTATATTTATATCACAAATAAGAAAAAAGACAAGCAAATATATTTTACTCACACTTTATTAGCTTCAGAGAAAACTAAGAATTTTGCTTTATACATACCTAATTTAGAGGCGACCACCTAAAATTACAAAATATTATTACAAGTCATAAAGTGAGTTTGAAGAATGTAACCAGAAAATTTATCCTTAAGAAACAGTACGTGATGCAGAAACTGTAAAAGAAAAGGTAATAATAAAAAATTGGCCACAATTTGGGTGACAGAGTAAGTGAAAAAAAATCAAAGAAGTCAACGTTGTTTATTATTTAAATTTTTTGACCCTTCATACTTGGGAGGGAATTTCCAAGCAAGTATATCTCTGAGTGACTCAGTGAATGGAATTAATGGAATGTAAATGTAAACACCTCTAACATCATTATGATTTGTCAAAGGGTGTAAGTGATCATACTTTTAACATATGCCAGTAAAAGAGATGTTCTAAAGTGAAGTCAGAAACAAAATTAAATTCTTCAATAAAACATTAAAAACCTAAATTAATTTCAAAGAATATAATGTAATAGGGTTGGGTCACTGAGGGAGCAAAAATGATTGTTGTTACTAATGGCGAGTATGCTTATGTTTCATTCTCTGGTTTTCTTTTACTGATCTAATTTCCTGTGCAGTGGAGTGTGTGCCTTGTTATAACCCGTGGAATGTGATCCAGGGAGAGTCTGCACACCTAATCCTCCTAAACAAGTGAGTCATACATAGCATCCACAATAATCTGCAAGCCGCCCAGATATGGAAACTACCATCATTGAACTGCCCACTTAGATATCTTACTTAGATTCTATAGTAATTCAAAAGAACTAAGAGATTACATGTGTAAATTTTAGAAATTTTATATTTTCTTTTGCACTGTTTTAAGTATAACTGTTTAAAACATTGTAAAGAATATTTTGCCATTTAAATACAACTTCTGCAGAAATAAAATAAAAACTCAAGGTAGTGTAAATATTAACTGCATTTCCACGGTTACAATTTTCTAATTTAGGATATTTAAAATAAGTATATTGTTTAAACTATGTATTGAAGTGTGGGTATTATCTAGGATAATATCCTAGATTCTATAGGCCTTTTACCAGGTCACTATATTTGCACAAATAACAATGATCACTTTAACTTACTTCTCAGACACAGACACAGTAATGATTCTGTAAACCAATAATATATAGGAAGATCAGGAATGTGTCTCAATGGTAGAATAAATGACTGACCTGTCTGATGCCTGGATTCAATCTCTGGCATCACCATTTTATAAATGTGGATTTTTATCAAGGACAAGAACACAGTGGTAAGAATTTAAGACTATGCTGGAATCACATAAACGTGGATTTGCTACCCAAGTAGAGTTCAGTCAAAAGCTTGAAAAGAAATCTAGGAGAGTTTAGGTTAATGATTGCTCAAATGAGAAAAAGGTCAGAGTTTTATACTTAATATTGACTTGTATAATCTATTATACAATGTTTTGGGGGTAATGTGCTAGGTATTAGACTTAGGAAGTAGGAATATAGAAGTATGAAGGACATAAGGGGTAATAAAATTTAGACATTAGCAAGCAATTATGATTAATTAAATGTAATTATACTTGATGTATGAAAGAAAAGTAAGAGTTACTCTGGTTATAACTTAGAGGCATTTTTGTTGTTGTTTTGGTTTGGTTTTGGTTTTAGGGTCATATATAACTTTGCTCAGATCTTACTCTAAGATCTGTTCTCAGGGATGATTATTAGACATACTAATAATAAATTAAAGGTTTAATGTGAGTATGTTCCCATATCCTGTTCATGGAATGGGAGGAATAAAATCGTTCAAATGCCAACAGTTCCCAAAGCATTGTATAGACTAATACAATCACTTTAAGGGTTCCTGTAATGCTTTTCAAAGCAATAGGTCAAACTCTCATAAAATTTATATAAAATAATAAACCACCATAAAGAGCTAACGCACTCTTCCGTGAAAAGAAGGTTGGAGAAATCACTTTTTCCAACTTCAAATTGTAGAGCAGCATGGCATTTGCATAAAGACATCAATGAAATAGACTTGAATGTCCTGGGATAGACCCTAAGTTTATAATCATTTAATCTTTTATAAAATGGCAGTACATATGAAATAGAGCAAGGAAAGTATCTTCAATAAGTGCTGCTGGGAAAATTAGTCAACTACATGCAAAAAAATGAATTCAGACCTTTTTTATGCTGTCAAGTACAAGTTATTATGCTGTCAATGTACAAGTCAAATCAAACAGATTAAAGATCTTGATGTCACACCTGAAATCATAAGGTACATAGAGGCAAATGCATACAGAATAAGGATTAAACATCACTTATCAAGAAAGTAGCAGCAAAGATAAATAAGTGGAATTTCATTAAACTGAAAACTTCTGTACCTCAGAGGAAATGGTGAACAGAACTCAGAGACTGCTGACAGGTTGAGAGAAGTTATTTAAACACTACCTATCTGATAAGGGTGCTAAAATCTCGGATACATGAGCCACTGGTGAAGCTTAATAAGAAAATAACATTTACTTCCTAAAAGATGGGGGCATGACATGAATAGAAACTTTCTCAAAGAATAAATGTGGTACATGAAAATAATTTTTCTGTGCCAAGGGGAACATAAAAAATTCTTCACATCACTAATCACCAGAGAGACACAAATCAGAACAATAAATTATTATCTCACACCACAAAGATTAGCAGACATCAAAAGAACAAGAACAACCAGTGCTGGATCAGAGCAGGGAGAAAGTGACTCTCATTCACTGCTGATGGGAATGTACACTAATCCAGTCTTTTTGGAAAAAAAATATGTACATTCCTCAAAAAATTACAAACTGAACTCCACTATTACCCAGCAATATCACTCCTGGGAATATTTCCTACCCACAATGCAGAAAACCACAATGCAAAAAAAGTTCTCTGCATTCTTTTCTGTTTCTGTTTTTATTTTTGGGTCAAACCCTGTGACACTCAGGGGTTACTACTGGCTATGCACTCAGAAATAGTTCCTGGCTTGGAGGACCATATGGGATGCCAGGGGATGGAACCGTGGTGCAAGCAAATGCCCTACCACTTGCACCACCATTCCAGTCCCTGCATTCTTATGTCTATTGCAGCACTATTCACAATCCTCAGAATCTGGAAACAATCCAAGTCAACAGATGAATAAAGATGAATAAAGAAACTGTGGTAAATCTACAAAATGAAATGCTGTTAGGAAAAAAGAGGTCATGAAATTTGTTTATATATATATGTATATATATAAACACAAATATTTATATATAGAGAGAGTATAATGCTGAGTGAATGAGTTAGAGGGAGAGGGATAGCCTTCAACTAAGAGGATAGGAGGAGATGGTGGCAAAAGTGATATCAGCAACAGTATTGTAACAACAATGCAAAAAGTTATATTTTATAAAGTTATCCTTATAAAAGCAGACTAATGTAAGGTACTAGAAAAGAGAAATGAACACTAGAGAAGGGATTGATGTTAAAACATTGTATGTCTATGGCCGGAGTGATAGGACAGCAGTAGGGTGTTTGCCTTGCACTCAGCAGACCCAGGATGGACAGTGGTTCGAATCCTGGCATTCCATATGTTGTCCCAAGTCAGTCAGGAGCGATTTCTGAGCATGGACCCAAAATTAATCCCTGAGGGCTGTCGGGTGTGACCCAAAATCCAAAGAGAAAAATAAGAAAAAAAACACATTGCATGCCTGAAACCCAATGATGAATAATGCAATCATAATGACTATATTAAAAATTAAATTAAAGTATAAATATAATAATGGCAGAGCATTCAGGGAATTATCAATAATTTTATAAATTTAAGACCTAGAGCAATAGGAAAATCATTGAATCATATCAATAGTAATAGCTACATCTAAAATATAGTGTTAAGGGTGTACTGTGTTTTTAACCCATGTTAGTAATAATAGTTTTGAAGCATTTTATAGAGTAGGCAAATTAGGTGCAAAATATGACAAATTGCCTATCGTCATATATCAAATGTCATATATCATATATAAATTCATATATCAAATTAGTGAATCAACCATGTGTCTGACCAAAATTAGTTCAGAATCCTTACCCTGTTTATTAGGGAAGTAATATTATCAAATTTAGAAGTTATTTTCATAAAAGTCTAATTGGACTAAAAGGACTAAAAGCTAAAAGGACTTATGAGCTCTGATATTTTTTTACAGGTTAAATTACTATGAAATGTTGAACTTTTTACTTTTTTCTCTTTATGGTTAAAGTTTACTCATGAGAGTAAACTATGGTCTCATCTACATTTAATTAAAAATTTGGATATTGACATACCCATCTATATGATAAGAAAATAGATGAATGTAAACAAAAAATGTTGTGATTACCTACTGATATTTTGTTGGGATGATGAAGTGAAAGAAATATTTTGCTTTTTGCAAATTGTTTGTGCTCTTCCTGACTCTATATGCCTTAGCAAATTATATTAAAAGTAACTTTTTGTGCCTCAAATATTTCTTCCTAAAAGAACAATATTTCTTCCTTCTGCAAAACACAAAGCTATTAGAAAGATAGAATCAATACCATCAGCCTTTAACTGTTCTTTGAGAACATTCTGAGAGGAATTTTCAAACAAACCACATAAGATAATTGTTTGAGCAAGAAATTAGGAGTGTGTGTATTATGAAGGTACTGTATGTTCTAACAGAGATTATAGTCATATTCTTTCCTGGTAATGACAGTAGCTCTTTGAAAGTAACTAATGTTACCATTGTCAGAGACAAAGAAATTCAGCTATCAAAATATTTTCTGGATTCTATAAACCAATGTCAAGCTAACTTTAAACAAAATTGCAGTATAACTGCATTGAGTTTTAGCTCAGTTTTATGCATCTTATAATATCAATTACATAGATTTGATTAGTTAAATAAATTAGACAAGAAATACAATGCTTAATTATCCTGAAACTACTTTCTACTAACAGTTGGAGGCTGAATATATGCATTGTTTTTTGTTTTTATTTTTTTTTTTTTGGTTTTTGGTTTTTGGTTTTTGGGCCACACCCGGTGATGCTCAGGGGTTACTCCTGGCTATTCTCTCAGAAGTCGCTCCTGGCAGGCACGGGGGACCATATGGGGAACCGGGGGATTGAACCGCGGTCCGTCCTAGGTTAGCGCAGGCAAAGCACACCTTACCTCCAGCGCCACCGCCCGACCCCGCATTGTTATTTTAATTCATACAGGTCACATTCATTTTACTTTCATTTCACTTTCATTTCATACAGATCAGTGTCATTTCTGAAAGGTGATGTCTGTTCTTTTAATGAAGCTTTTAGATTTCTCTCATTAAATTAACTGAAAAAATAAGCAAAGTTTTCATTGGCTTTATATGTAATTGTGTGTCTGTATGGCCATTTAATATTTAAATATATTAATGCAAATACTGGTGTTTTGAAACAAACCTTCTGAATGATAGCTACATATGCAGTATGCTGTAATAATATAGTAAAGGTACATGAATTGATTTAACTAGATAATGATGATAATGTGTATCATATGAACTATTATTTTCTGGGAATTTTTATTTGGTATTTTGCTCTGTTCTCTTTATGGAGAATAACTAGTTTAATTCTAAAGAGTTTAATTTTGTCTCTGCTCGGGGATCATTCCTGGTATTGCTTGGGATGGAGGGTGGTCACTTGTGGTACTGGGGTTGACAAGATACAAGGTCTTTCTGAGGAATTTGATCACTCTTAGAGATTCTGCATAACAAAGATCTTCCCAAGTTGAGCAAATTCTTGTATTTAAAATGTATAGTCAGAAGGGCCAAAGGCATAGCAAAGTGGATATGGCATTAAGATTGCACTCGGTTGATCTGAGTGCCATCTCTGGCACTATGCTCTGAGCTTCTTCTTGGCATCGCTCAGGAGATTAAGCTTGAATCTTCTAGTATGCAAAATGTTACAGTCCTTTGTACTGTCTTACTGGGGCAAGGTTATGGATATGGAATTCCATTTTCCAGGTATTCAATCAAATATTTTCCTTATGGGACTGGGTAAGTCAGCACACTTTACCTTTAAAGAATGCTTCAAGGTAAGTTAGGCAAAACTGCATGCTTTGAGAAAAGAAAAGCATGGATATAGGTAGGATTATATCATTTCTTCTCAATATGAGACTACATCAACTAGTGCTTGGCCATGAATTTCTAAGTTTCTAAGCTCAAAAATAAATAAAACAAACAAAAAACAACTTTTAACATTCTCTTTCTTTCTATCCCACCAGATATTATTGAAAGATCATGACCACTGGTGATCAAATAAACCCTCAAGGGGATTATTAAATTATGACTTTAGAAGAAGTATTAGAAGAATTTCTACCTAACTACAACAAAATAAAACAAATTATAATTTTTCCAAAAGAGGAAATAGTGACACCTAAAAAGCAAAAAGAAAAAAGTTTTGGAGATGGTCGGGAGGGGTTGGGTTATACCTAGTAGTATTCAGGGGCTACTGCTATTTCTAAGTTTAGCAGCTTCTCCTGGCATTAACTGAAGGAGTGAGCTTGAGTTTCCACCTTGCAGAAGTGCTCTAGCCCCTTTCTACTATCTCAGTGGGATAATGTTAAGACAAGTCTTATTTTCTTTTGGGTCACACCTGGCAGTGCTCAGGGGTTACTCCTGGCTCCATGCTCAGAAATTGCTCCTGGCAGGCTCAGGGGACCATATGGGGCACCGGGATTCGAACCAATGACCTTTTGCATGAAAGGTAAACGCCTTACCTCCATGCTATTTCCTGGGCCCCAAGTCTTATTTTCTAAGTATTAGCTCTAACATTTTCCAACTAAAAAACAGAAAATTGAGACTATGCTTTCAACATCAGTGAACTTTTATGTCCAGTAAACATATGTCAATATTAGATCTATTATACCATTTTTCCTTTGTTCTATGTCTAATCTAAATCTCCTATAATTATTTATATTGATATTAGCTAATTCTTATTTTCAGGAATATTTGTTCTGTATATTAAAATTAGACTTTGTTCTCACAACTACATGTACTTTCATTTTTCTATAATGTAACAATAGAACTTTCTATTCTTATGTTTTAGATTTTAAGTCTGTGTACTTAATAACAGATGACTTTCTTTCTCTATTTTGTAAGTGGTGAATGATATAATCTTACCTCCTACAACAGATAGTAGGCCTCAATGATTATTTACTAAATAAGTAGAGGCATTGCTATCAAACAAGAAAAATTTCCAGTTCTAACCTCTGCCTTTGAAATGAGAGAGAAATGAATGAGCCTCTCATTAAAGACCAAAGATTTACCTCAGATAACCTTACCAGAGGAACAGGTATTTGAGAAATAGTTCTAATCCTATAATGAGATACCTGTTAAAGAAAGATTTCTGATAAAGATGGCTTAATTATACTAGTTTGTAAGTCTATTTTGATGATGTATTAACTATAGCCATCACTTTATCCGAAGCTTTTTAATAAAGGGATTAACTTGAGTGGTCATTCAGTATACATGTGAAAACTAGCAAATGAAGCAATTATACAATAAGTACAAACAGATGTTTGAGTACAATATCAAATTTGCCTATTAGTCAGCCTTAAAAATATCTGTTTTGTAGAGAGCATACAAATAACTTCATGTGGAGTAGCGAATTGAGGAATATACTTTTTTTTTTGGCTTTATTTTTGTTTTTGGGCTACTCTCGGTGAGGCTCAGGGGTTACTCCTAGCTATGCTCTCAGAAATCGCTCCTGGCTTGGGGGACCATATGGGACGCCCGGGATCTAACCGAGGTCTATCCGGGGTCAGCCACATGCAAGGCAAACCCCTACAGCTTTGCTATTGCTTGGGCCCCAAATATACTTTTTAATGTAATATAATTAGAACCATTTATACAGTACAAATAGACAGTATAAATAGGAAGAAGCAATGTGTCCTATAGCAATTACAGGGAGATCATATTCCTCAAATCTAAATTGCCTGAAACAGAGTTATTAGAGGGGAACCAACAGCAGAGAATTGAAAGGTTACTCCCACTCAGTTTCTGGCTTTTCATCCAGAGCCACCCCAGCAGCCTACCAAATAAGGTGGGATAGCGAGACTAAGCCCAATGGAAGTCCAACCGATGGTTTCTGGCCAGATCCCCACACCCATTAAACTACCCCAAATTCCAGCTAGGACATTAGCAACCCCATGGACCCAGGCAGTCTGTAGCCTCAGAGATCTCAGGTCCCATCAAGGCCTCCTACAGGGTGACCTACGGGATTGGCACCTGCATTTCACTGGAACTATGTTTCTTACTCAGGGTGCTGAGGAGATATATTACTTTTCTTTTCTACTTTCCTATAGCCAAATGTATTCTTTGGTTCATGGTTCCTTCCATTTTTTGTTTTTGTTTTTGTTTTTGTTTTTAGGTCACACCCGACAGTGCTCAGGGGTTACTCCTGGCTCCATGCTCAGAAATTGCTCCTGGCAGACACGGGGGACCATATGGGGCACCGGGATTCGAACCGATGACGTTTTGCATGAAAGGTAAAAACCTTACCTCCATGCTATCTCCCGGGCCCCATGGTTCCTTCTTAATAATCAAAAACATCACTGTTTACAGAAACTCTTTAAGTCAGCTGTAGATACCTACCTTTTATAATGATGATTAGAACATATTTTCCGCTCAAAACCATGACCTTTGTCTTATCTGTAAAAATCAGTTTGTCAAGTAAATTAGGGATTCAGACATGACTTCTTTTGGAGCACTTGTTCACTTCATTACCGTTTATATGCCTACTTTTCTCCTGGAGGTAAATTTTGATATCTTTGATCCTGCTATAATTTTAGAATAGAAATGATAAAGTCTAGTGCTGCAAAAATGAAAGGTTACAATGATTTTTTAAGTATTTAGTACATTAACTGATGTGCAGTTTCAAAAAGTGATTGCTATTATGTACTATTTTTTTCTTGTGTTTGACTATATGAAAGATTGTTTTTTCTTACTTTGAACATAGAAACACATAAACTAAAATTTTTAATTTTCTTCAAAAGATATGTTGTTTTTTTTCTATTTTAAAAATAAGATAATATGGCCTAATCTTTTTAAAAATAAAATAATAACATCATATAAAGAAAAGAATTATTTTTATCTAAGGAGGAAAGGGACAATTAGTGAAAAATCAGGTAATAACATACCTGGGTTGCTCAGAAATGAGTAAAGATACCAAAATGGCTATTTTGAATAAATGAATGAGATAAAAATAAGGTGAAGATTCAGATATGAAGTATTGTACATCATATTATATTGAATGTTTCAGTCCTTCTAAAATTCATATATTGATGTTTATAATCCCTAAAGTTAGTTAGTGGGTGGCAGAGAGGTAATTAAGGTTAATGAAGTTATGAGGCTAGACACTAATCTTATTGGATTAGTCAATGTCATTATCTTTAAAGAAGAGACACCTAGAGATTTCTTTCCTCTTTGCCATGTGAGTACACAGTGAAATGTAGACCTTGTGGAGAACTTAATAATGAGATTTCAAAACTGCATGATTAGAAAAAATTAATTTCAATTATTTGTGTTTGTATTTACCATAGCGTATTATGATAGTTCAAACTGACTAAGGTATACAACAAAGATATACATTTTACTCTACTTCAAGAAGATTAGTTTGTGTGCTTGACTGAAAATGTCAAGGGAAAAAGCAAGAGATCAATAGAGGAATTTTGAAAGAAAATTGTCATGGTTCTGTTCCAATTTATAGAAGTGAAAGTGATAAAAAGTAAACTTGGGGCACAAAATAGTCTACTGAAATATGGTACTGAAATATGGTATTCTGATAGTAAAATCAACAGAATTCTTTTTGTTTCGTTTTTTGTTTGTTTGTTTGGGGCCATGCTCTGTGATGTTCAGGGGTTACTCCTGGCTATGCGCTCAGAAATCACTCCTGGATTGGGGGACCTTATGGAACACCAAAGGTTCAAACCATGGTTCATCCTAGGCTAGTACGGGCAAGGCAGATGCCTTACAGCTTGCACCACCGCTCCAGCCCCAAGATTCTTTTGGTATAAACTCTGAGGACTATATAAAAATACACAAAAGACTTCAAGGCCTTGAGATAGGGTCAAAGAGACAGTTTAAATAGTAGAACACATAGTTTGTTTTCACAAGGCCCTGGATTCATCTCCATCTCCACAGAGTTCAGAGATAATACATTGTTAAGCAACCATTTGTTAAGATACAAGAGTTAAAGGGATAAGGAGTTAGAAACATATAAATTAAGATTCCAATTTAGGGCAAATTAAACTTGAAATGGCTATTCTGTGTGAAGACAGTAGTATCCTGTAACCAGACACATAAGCTTGAAACTCAAAGGATCAAAGTGAAAATATAAACTTTTATATTTTTATTCAATATTTAAAGTTTAAATAAATGAGAATAAATGATCTGGGGAGTGAGAAGAGCAGTTTGAGCTGGAACATGCCTTTGGAAGTTTGGAAAATTCAATCAAAACTATGTAAGAACAGTGATTGGGGTTAAAAAAAGTGAGTACTGCATCATATATAAAGTCATCTCCATCACATAAAATATTGCTTAATCTGAGTGTGATGACAGAGTTAGCATGGAAAAGAGATGTTTGTTTGGGCTCTTTCAGGAGTGTCTTCCCTGAGTTCCCTGTGAAGCTAATTGAATTCTTAGGTGTGGCAAATTAGACTTACTGTATTTCAAGTTTTATTTTCCTTTCTTTCTACTTTGGTTGAATGAAAATTAATCCAGACATTTTTTTCTATACAATTGTTTCTCAGAGTGAGTATCACAATGATCAGGAAACATATTTTAAAAACGGACTTTCTTGAATCCCAACACAGGCATTAGACACTCCAAAGGTCCAAATGTCTAAACAGACATTTTACCAGATTCTCAAGTCAAACTACACTATTGGAGAATAATAAAAATTACTTATATTTCTTGTTTTGAGAAAGGAAAGGAGTTAATAGAAAACAGTTCAATTCAGGGAGGATTATAGTAGACTAACTATCTTTGCAGAAAGGTGGGGTGAATGCCTAAATACTTTATTGGAATATTTGAATTCCCACTCTCATTTTATCATAAATATCTACAGATATTATATTTTACTAAATATAATAGAATATTTTATTAAATTTTATTTAGTTTTTTTTTGTTTTTGTTTTTGTTTTTGGGTCACACCCGGCAGTGCTCAGGGATTACTCCTGACTCCATGCTCAGAAATTGCTCCTGGCAGGCACGGGGGACCATATGGGGCACCGGGATTCGAACCAATGACCTTTTGCATGAAAGGCAAACGCCTTACCTCCATGCTATCTCCCGGGCCCCTAATTTTTCTTTTTTAATAATAATTTTTTTATTTAAGCACATTAGTTACAAACATGTTCGTAATTGGGCTTCAGCCAATATTTAATTATATTTAATTCCATTTCATTAAAATTGAAGAAATGATACTATTTGTCTCTTAAAAAATTAAAATAGTTTTATGTTTTAAAAGTTATTTAGAAAATGTGAAAGTACAGAGATAGAATCTTAGTAAAGAAATTGAACACCCCAAAATAGGATGCAAGTGAGTCTCAGAAATGGAATGTACTCCCATGAAGGGCAAATCCAGAGTAGTGAGCTATAAGCAACTCTCAAGAAAGATAGAAAGCATATGCCATAAAGTAAAGGGAAATAGTTGTCCCTCCAGAGCAAAAAGGTGAACAACTCTGAAACAAGATGAGAGTGAGGAGGCTTTCAGAGGTATCAGAGGAAACTCAGTGACAAAAGACTTATGACCTTGCAGGAAGAATACTAGAGCTTTCTTAGTGTGTGAGGACACTTAAAAGATGTTATCTGATGTCCAGGAAGATATTTCTGTTGAAAATACATTATTTGGCACCTTGATCTTCCAATATTCAGCCTTCCAAAATGTGAGAATTTCTGTTGTTTAAGACACCCTCCTTGTCATTGGCAACCCTAATTGACTAGAGCATTAATTAAGCAGTTTTCAGGTTTTACTTCTTTTCTGTGCTCAGAAGTCATTCCTGGTTTCTGATCCCTGCAGGAGATTTCTGAGAGAGACCCCAGCAAACGTTACCAATTTAATTCCATCACTGTTTACTGATCAGGAAGGCAGTCTTAGCCCAAAGGCAGTCCCATCTCCTGCTGGTGCATTTATAAAGCCACTGCAGGAGACTGTTGAGATAGACCACAGCTAACTCTATCAACTTAATTCACGGACCAAGGAGAGCTTTGCTGTGCAGCTGTGCACATCTAACAGGCCATGAACCCCACCACTACAGGTAGTAATAGTCGTGCTACACTGTGTCAATGAGGAAACAACACCAGACAACAGGATGCATAGAGAATTAAGATACCAGCTATGATGTCCCAGAGAATACCAACCACATAGTTAACCTCTTACAAAAGGAGTTTAGAGTACTAATATGAAGGATATTCATAGAACTCAAAGAATGAATAGATCAAGCTGAAGTGAACACAATCAGAAAACTCCAAACTGTAGTAATAGGACTGAAGAGCTCAGTAGCTGAAATTAACAGACACACCAAACTTATACACAAAGATGACAGTAAATCCCATGATAATTATCTCCCTCAATGTCAATGGACTAAATGTACCAGTTAAGATACTCAGAGTGGTGAAATGGATTACAGAGATGAAATCAAGCTTCTTCTGTCTAAGAGAAACACACCTGAATAGTCAGAACAAACATAGATTCAAAATCAAAGGCTGAAAGAAAATAATCGAAGCAAACAATGCCCTGAAAAAAGCTGCAGTGGCCATATTAATATCTGATGACACCAACTTTATACTCAGAAAAGTGTTAAGGGACAAAGATGGACACTTCGTACTAATCAAGGGTTATGTGCAACAGGAAGAAATCACACTACTAAACATATAAGCACCCAATGAGAGACCAGCAAAATATCTAATACAATTATTGACAAATTTGAAAGAGGTTATGCTGCAGGCTTCTTGCATCTCAGCATCTCTAGTGGGGACAAATTTTTTTCATGAAGGAAAGCAGGTACATGAACGAAAGAATATGAAATATGAAATAATGAGACCACACAAAATACATTGTATGGGGATCCCCGTCTGCAATAGACATGAGACGATTTTATTCTTCAGGCTGGGAGTATATAAAGGGTAAAGAGACAGTCATATCATGAAAGAAATGCCCACATTTGTTTCTTTCAAAGTACAGGAGTTATCAGTGTACAAGGTTTGATTTTAAAACAAATACACATGGCTTTAGGTGATTTGTAATCTTAGAATAGAATAGATTTCAGTTAGGAGTCAAGGATAAAAGGAAGACTAATTTCTTACACAACAAAGTAGTTCCTAGCCCTAGGTGTCATTACTGATGTAAATTAACAGGTAGCAGGAATCCTGGTTTTCTCCCTAATAACAAATATTCTTAACCTGAGGGAATAGTTTTCTAGCTAGGGGTTAAAACCCACTTCCTATGGTCTGGGTATTGAAAAAGGATAAAACTACAGGAAAAGAGTACAGAATTGTATCTAGTAATGGCCTAATTTTACACTGGCCAAACCTGTTTGTTAGCAGGTATTCAAAGTGACAGGGAAAGTCCCTGAGGCAAAGTCATCCTGCTGTGGTGCTCAAAGACAAGGAGAGAAGACTTGTCTTAAAAATACTATGTTTTGGGGGCCCGGGCTGTGGCGCTGGAGGTAAGGTGACTGCGCTAACCTAGGACTGAAAGGGGGGGGAACCTATTTTGAGAAGGAACCCATATACAGGTTTACTTTAGGAGGGGGGAACTATTTTGTGACGGAACCCTTAGGGGAACCCAATTTTGTGAAGGACTTGCCTTGCCCCTTCCTTGCAACTGATAAGGGAAGCCCCGCCCTCACTGCCACCTCATTCGTGCTGCCCCAGTTACCTGGTGAAGGCTCCACCCTCAAGGCTC
>PVKC010028381.1:0-15456 GCA_004027635.1 Crocidura indochinensis
TTGAGAAGCTCTACGCCACTAAAAATGAGAACCTGGAAGAAATGGATAAATTCTTGGACTCTTACAATCTTCCACAGTTGAAGGAAGAGGATGTAGCATATCTAAACACCCCCATCACTATTGATGAAATTAAAACGGTAATCAAATGTCTGCCCAAAAACAAAAGCCCAGGCCCAGATGGATTCACTAATGAATTCTTATCCACTGCTGGTGGGAATGCCGTCTAGTTCAACCTTTATGGAAAGTGATCTGGAGATTCCTCCAGAAACCGGAAATCGAGCTCCCATAGGATCCAGCTATACCACTCCTAGGAATATACCCTAGGAACACAAAAATACAATACAAAAACCCCTTCCTTACACCTATATTCATTGCAGCACTATTTGCCATAGCAAGACTCTGGAAAAAACCTAGATGCCCTTCAACAGACGAATGGCTAAAGAAACTGTGGTACATATACACAGTGGAATATTAGGCAGCTGTCAGAAGAGATGAAGTCATGAAATTTTCCTACACATGGATGTACATGGAATCTATCATGCTGAGTGAAATAAGTCAGAGAGAGAGAAAAAAATTGCAGAATGGTATCACTCATCTATGGGTTTTAAGAAAAATGAAAGACATTCTTGCAATAATAATAATTTTCAGACACAAAATATAAAAGAGCTGGAAGTTCCAGCTCACCTCATGAAGCTCACCACAAAAAGTGATGAGTTTTGTTAGAGAAATAACTACATTTTGAACTGTCCTAATAATGAGAATGTATGAGGAAAATGGAGAGCCTGTCCAGAGTACAGGCGGGGGGTGGGTGGGAGGAGGGAGATTTGGGACAATGGTGATGGGAACGTTGCACTGGTGATGGGTGGTGCTCTTTACATGACTGAAACCCAAACGCAATTATGTATGTAATCAAGGTTCTAAAATAAAATATAAACAAAACTCTCTATCTCTCTCATAAACAACAAAAATAATAATATGTAATATAAATTTCAATATGAAACTGGTCTAAATAAACCATCAAACCCTAGAAATAATCTTTTAAAATTAAGACGAGATAGAATAATATTTACATGAACACAAGAAAGTTAATTTCTTTTATACCAAAAGAAATCATGGAGTCTCCATAATAGGTTTTCTGAGTGCCTGTATATATAGTACAATAAATATTGAACTAACAAATAGCATATCAGTTTATCATTTTATTGCATCTTCCTATAAATACCCATCAAACATTTCCTAACAATTACTTAACTGGAATTTTAATTAATTGGCATTTAAGGCATTTATAAGATACAAATTTAGTGAGAATATGGAACATAACATGCAGTTAGAGAAAAATCAATTATTAGGAAAAATCAAAGTTTTCATTTGACTAAACCAATTCATGGTCACTAACCAGCAGAGACTATATATCTTTTTCCAGCTAAGAGTTGAGAGCAACTATCGAGAGATAGTGCATTCTCGGTAAGTGTCTGATAGAATTAGAAATGCACAGATATGTCTGGTAAAGCAAAAAAAATGTGAGACAGAAGAACCACTAGAGTCAAAATAGAATGCTTCTATAATTCAGTATGGAGAGGAGGTCATGAAACCCAAAAAAATGTAGTCTTGGTTTACTGGATATTTCAAGCTGATGAATTTGGGAAAAAAAATAAAAAGCAAGATCACTTTGTTCTTCCCATCTTTCTTCCCTAAAGAGCCTACCCTATGTCTATATCTTCTTTGTAGGGATAGTTTTGCTATATGTGGTATTGTTGTTGTTGTTGTTGTTTGTTTGGGGTGTTTCACCATCCAAGTGGTGCTCAGATCATTCCTAGCAGTGCTCGGGGAACTATATGGTATACCAGGGATCGAACCCAGTTCGCCATAAATCCGCTACCATCTGTGCTATCACTCCGGGCCCCTGAATATTTTTACATCACAAAAAAATTGCCATTTTCAGCAATATAATTTCTATAAAGTCATGTATTCTCTGTTTTATGTTATGCTTTTGGGCCAAACTAGTTGTGTTCAAGGCTTACTCTTAATTCTGTGCTCAGAGATGGCTCCATGCTGGACCAGTTATTTTTTTTTTTTTTGGTTTTTGGTTTTTGGGTCACACCCGGCTGTGCTCAGGGGTTACTCCTGACTCCATGCTCAGAAATTGCTCCTGACAGGCACGGGGGACCATATGGGGCACCGGGATTCGAACCGATGACCTTTTGCATGAAAGGCAAACACCTTACCTCCATGCTATCTCCCGGGCCCCTGGACCAGTTATTAAACTTGAACCAGGTCCGGGTGAAATGTATGAGAGGCAAGCTCCTTACCACTCTACTAACTCTTCAGCTTTTGATTTATTTGGATATGGTATATCCAAGCCATGTAGTGCTCCTCATAGTAAACTAACCTATCAACTAAAATTTTCTACTAAACAAACCCACAAAAGGAATGGGGAAAACTACATCTACACAAGGATAAATTAGATTTTGCTTTAAAGGAGAGGGAGGTAACTGGGCACTAGTAGATATGCCCTGGGGCATTGATGACTCAATGCCCTATAGTAGAAATCAATATAGTGGTTATGCAAAGACTAATTTTAATTATCTTTTTCCTTTTTTTATTTCTGGGACACATCTGGTGAGGCTCAGGTCACTTGCTCTGCATACAGGAATTACTCCTGACAGGACTCAGGGGGCCATCTTATGGGAGGGGGAGAAATAGAACCCACATAAGTCATGTGCAGAATAAGTGGGCTATTTTACCTATCTCTCCAACCCCCAAATCTTACTTATTTTTTTCTTTTTTTAGAAGATTTATATTTTATTAAATATATAATAGGAAATACAGATAAGCAAAAACATTGCTGAGCATTCTCTAATTCACCCAGAGAAATCACTATTGGTAACTGCAATGCAGATATATAATATGACAAACGTCTATCCCCACATTTTTACAAGCAAGATTTAAATATGTATTTATCACATAGTATAATATGTATATTTTCTGAGTTTTTTAAAATATATAATTTATTTATTTAAGCACCATGGTTAATTTTTTTATACAAAGTTCATTGATGTGGTCTAAAGAAAATGGTAAAAGATTACAAATAATGGTATTTGTGTGTGTTGGGGTATTCGGGTGAGTCAGCCAGGTCCACCAATAAAGAATGGCCTCCTGTCTATGGCACTGATGTCACAAATTGCCCCCATCAAGCAAAACTGCAAATCTCCACAAAGCTATAATTGGTCAAAATCAAAGCCCACATTTTAGTTAGCTTCAAACCAGGAGCCAGTGCTAATATCCACTATATTTGTTCAATAATGTGTGATAGTTGGATATTCATTTTTATCATGTCACAGCTTGTCAGAATTAAAATCCCCATTTCTTTGGAAATACAGATAGATTTGATTATTTATATCAATTTAAAAACAAGGAGTGATGTTGAAGGGATGAATATTTCATATTTGGTTAATAAGGAAACAACAAAAATAAAAATATTCATTAATACATATAAGAAGAGTTGAAACATCACAAAAATTTCTGTTTCCTGTCATCAGTGACTGCTTTCTGAAGCTACATGTATTTTTCTTCATTGTCTATTTTTAGTTGGCTCAAAACAACATACAACGGACAAACTTCTTTGTTCAAGAAAACAATTACTTGGTAGTAGAGGTTATTTTAATGGACACATCACTTTAAATGAAACAATCACATCTGTTCCGCCTTCTAATTACAAATGCAAAAGGAATACAATTCACCAATGCATCATAAAAAAGTAGAACATAAGTGATTTAAATGCATATGTATGTTCCTTGGTCAATGCAGCATACAATCTGCTATTTTTTTACATGTTCTGGGCACAAATCAGACAGGAAACCTGTTCTCTGTAGAAATATGATTTCTTGTCCCTGGATAAGTTTGGTGCTATATCAAAGCAATGATGCAAAAAGTTAAAGTCTTCCCAATGAATATTTTATGATCAATATAATATAGAACACCATTCAATAAAGACCAAGTGCTAGCATGTACCAATCTAATTTATAAAGGAATTTTCACTGATAATTCCTTTATTTTTTCTAAAGTAAGGAAAATACTAGACATATTTTCATAGTTCTTTTCTTGTTTATTTTTGAGCCGTGGTACTTGATTCCATGAGCTTGGTGCTCATGGAATACTTTTGGGCAGTGTTCAGGGGACCATGTTGGGGATCTAACACTAATTTGCCAAGTGCAATGCCGTCTCACTTCATAATATTTCTTAACTATCCTTGTTCACAGGAATAGTTCAAAAGCATTTTCTGCTCTTTAAAAACTTTTGTTTTGGTTTTTTGGTCTCACCCAGTGGTACTCACTAGTTACTCCTTGCTCTGTGCTCAGAAATCGCTCCTGGCAGGCATGGGCGGGGGTGGGGGGCATATGAGATGCCGAGATTCAAATTGGCTGCATGGATCAGCTGTATGTAAACCAAACAGCCCCCTCTTCACCAGTGCAACATACCATATCCCTATATCCCTCCACCCACCCACCCCAGCTTGTATTCGAGACAGACATTATATTTCTCTCACTCATTAACATTGTCTTGGCATGGGGCCAGGCAGTGGCGCTGGAGATAAGATGCCTGCGCTAACCTAGGACGGACCACGGTTTGATCCCCCGGTTCCCCATATGGTCCCCTGTGCCTGCCAGGAGCGACTTCTGAGCGAATAGTAACCCCTGAGCGTCACCGGGTGTGGCCCAAAAAACAAAAAAATAAATAAATAAATAAAATAAAATAAAAAATAAAAACATTGGGGCCCGGGAGATAGCATGGAGGTAAGGTGTTTGCCTTTCATGTAAAAGGTCATCGGTTCAGTGACGCTCAGGGGCTACTCCTGGCTATGCACTCAGAAGTTGCTCCTGGCTTGGGGACCATATGGGAAACCAGGGGATTGAACCACGATCTGTCCTAGGCTAGCGAAGGCAAGGCAGACACCTTACCTCCAGCACCACCGCCCGGCCCCGGCACTTGTTAGTATTCTAACTGCACTCACCCCTCCTTAAAGTGAGCTTCATATTGTGAGCTGGTCCTTCTGGCCCTCATGTCTGGGCACTATTACAATAATGTCTTTTATTTCTCTTAAAACCCATAGATAAGTGAGACTATTCTGTGTGTCTCTCTCTTCCTGTGATTTATTTTACTCAGCATAATATTTTCCAATCTCCTCACAGTCGACTGCATAACATTCCATTGTGTATATGTACTACAGTTTCTTTAGACATTCATCTGTTGAAGGGTATTTGGTTGTTTTCAGACTCTGTTATTGTAAATAGTGCTGTGATGAATATATGTGTGAGGAAGGGATTTTTGTATTTCATATTAATGTTCCTAGGGTATATCCCTAGGAGTGGTATAGCTGTATCATAAGGGAGCTCAATTTCCAGTTTTTTGAGAAATCACCATATTGTTTTCCATAAGGGCTGGACTAGATGGCATTCCCACCAGCAGTGAGTGAGAGTTCCTTTCACCCACATTCCTGCCAGCACTAATTGTTCTTGTTCTTTGTGATGAATGCCTGTCTCTATGGTGTGAGATGGTACCTCCTTGTTTTTTTGATTTGCATCTCCATGATAATTAGTGATGTGGAGCATTTTTTCATGTGCCTTTTGGACATTTATATTTCTTCTTTGAGAAATTGTTCATTTCTTCTCCCCATTTTTTGATGGGGTAAGATGTTTTTTCTTGTTAAGTTCTGTAACTTGTATATCTTAGCCTCTTTTCTGATGTGTATTGGGTGAATAGTTTCTCCCAATCTGTTGGTGGCTTTTGTATCCTAAGTACTATTTCCTTTGAGGTGCAGAAGCTTCATAGTTTAATATAGTTCCATCTATTTATCTCTGTTTTCACTTGTATGGAGGGTGCTGTTTCTGCCTTGCAGATGCCTTTAGTCTAAATGTCATGGTGTGTTTTACCTACGTGTTGTTCAGTATACCTTATGGTTTTGGGTCTGATATCCAGGTCTTTACTCCACTTGGATTTGATCTTTGTGCATGGTGTTAGAAGGTCTGAGTTCTTTTTTTGCAGTTGTTGAAGAGGCTTTCCTTACTCCATTTTTTTTTTGTTTTTGTTTTTGTTTTTGTTTTGAGGGGGGAGCCCACTCCGGGCAGTGCTCAGGGGTTATTCCTGGCTATCTGTTCAGAAATCGCTCCTGGCAGAATCGCTCTATGGCACGGGGGACCATATGGGACACCGGGGTTCGAATCAACCACCTTAGGTTCTGGATCAGCTGCCCATTTCCTGTGAGGGGTCTTGAAAATGGTATATAAGGTCTTTGTCTTTGTCTTTTGCCCTTTTGGACCTTTGCCAGCATGGAGGTCAGAGGTGACATGGATGAAAGAAGATGCAGGGCTAGCTATGAAGGGCAAGTGTAATTGGTTAGCAGTCACATCTGATGGCTAGGGCTGAATAAAGATGTTATCTCTCATGAAGCCTGTGTGAGTGAGTCTGATTCTTGCTGCGACCATCTGAAGATGCTGACCCGACGGCTAATGGGGGTTGGAGCCATGTGGCCTGGGATGGCGGACAAAGGCCTTCATCTCCATCCCAGTCCATTCTAAGGCCTGCTTTACAACAACTGTCCATTTCTTGAAATTCTCTACAACTCTGAAAAGCCTAGGTGGACCTAAAATTTACTTTCTTTTCATGCAAAGAGCAATTTTTCACTCCAGCTTGGGTTCTATAGATCCTCAGGAAATGGGTGGCAAGAATAATTTCCTATGTCATGCAGATCAAGTGGGGTCTTGGTACTCCTTGGTAACCACCTTATGGAGTGCTGGGACTTTAAGTCTGAACCATGGAGGCCCATCACAGACTCATGTGTCCTACAGTTCCTCAATTTTGCCATAAAGCACTATGCTGTAGATGACCTTCTGGAAGCTGCTATTTCTCTCCTCCTTATGTCACTTCAGCCACCAGGTAACCTACTCCTGGGAGGTCTCCTCCCCCACCAGAAATACAGTCATGGATCCAAGAAGTTAAATTTTGATTTAACTTAATAACCAAAACAACATGTTCAGAGCACTATGATGTGGGACGCTGTGAGATGATCGAACCTCAGTCTGTTCTAGGTTAGCGCATGCAAGGCAAACACCCTATTGCTTGAGTCATTGCTTCTGCCCCTCAAAGGTCACTTCTAGTTCTGTATTCAAGAGCCACTGCTCAGCAGACTATATGGAATTTTGTGTGTACATTCTCAATCTTAAGGTCATGCTTTACGTTATTTCTTCCCAGATCTTGAAATACTCAGTAGTTACTTATTCTCCTAAATTTGTTGGGAGAATAAAATGAGTAAATACTGAAACCAACAATTCCATCTGAAAAGGTAAAGTAATACTATCTGTGTATGTAAGTAAGTAATAAGTCAATTAAAGATAATATTAAATGACACCTCAAAGGGATATGTCAACAGTGATCCAAATAACTCTGCCTCAATGACAGTATTTATTAAATACTAGATTTTTTTTTGGTTTTTGGGTCACACCCAGCAGCACTCAGGGGTTACTGCTAACTCTAGGCTCAGAAATCGCTCCTGGCAGGTTCAGGGGACCATATGGGGTGCCAGAATTTGAACCACCATCCTTCTGCATACTAGGCAAATGCCTTACCTCCATTCTATCTCTTCAGCCCCAATAGATATTATTTTGACTATCATTTTATCAAATTCCTTCACATACAAAAATTTTAAAGCCAGTTTTGTCATTTTCATGTAGCATGAATTAAGTTAAATGAAGTTCAATAGAGTAGTCCAAAGTATATTCTCTCTCCTTTCTGCATACAACTGACTTCCTTTGATATTAATATGAGATCTCCATATGCATAGAAATGAATATGGCCCAAATGCTTCTCACATTTATTTGGCTTTCTAACACATCAAAAGAAGAACTCCAAGGCAATCTGCTGCAATGTGTCTTTTCTCGTCTTCCTCCCTGGTTAACTACCACAGCATTAGAGAGAAGCTCTTGTCTTCAAACAACAGCTCTTCACCTGATTGGACTGAAAGCAAGCATATGCTGAATGCTTCCCTGAAGCCTCTTCCTAACCTCCCCTTCCGCCATGACTCCAGACTCATGAACAATAGGGCCCTTGCACTGCTAGATTTCCCTCTTCTAAATACACAGTCTTCAGCTGACATATGCAAGCTGTTATTGACCTCAAACAAGTCTAATAGTTTTATTTTTATAATATGAAATGGCTTATATTTACAATCAAATGCACACAATTTTATTTTACCTTTATTTCGAAAATTACCTATCTTCCCAGTGACTCCACAATGTGGTCTAAGTGCTGGGTCTTCTCTATGTACCTCTGCAGACTCATTTTCCACTCTTGCCCATTCGTCCTCTAAACTCACCTCCATAGACAAGCAAACATTAAGAACTCTTAGTCTCTAAATACAGTTGAGCTTACCTGAAGAGAAAACCCACAATTTCCTAATGATGAGCTCTATTGAATTGGGAGGCAAGAGAATCACCAAACTTTCTGTGACCAAATATGCTCTTAGAAATAGCTGCATTTTTCTACTTAAGTCTGTATCTTCTGCTGTATCTCCTGCTGTATCTCCTGCTATTCTGAACTATTCTTCCCTCTATTATTTTTTCTTTCTAGATTCTGGAAATGATTTTTCCTCATTCTCCCTATTAAGATCTAAAGGTAAGGAACAAGTTCCCAAAGTAAACTCTTCAACTGTAACCCATTAAAGTGCACCATAAGTTTCTTGCCAGAACTTTTATTAATACAAAGTGGGAATAAGATGCTCTTTCCTTGTATTTCATAAAAGCACATGATTTTTTTCAGAAAATTATAAAATTTAATATAACCAATGGCATATACTACAGTCATGAACATTCAAATGATCATTAGTACCACTTTACCATATTTCCTAAGAAGACCTTATGATGCATTCCAAACATTTAGAAATGTTTAGGCAAGAGATAGAATAGCATGCATGGAAGTCCCTGAGATGTTGATGAGATGGTCATGAGATGGCCCCTGAGATGGCTAGAGGCAGAAACTGGCATTGAACTTTTTAATTTAATGGAAATAATCGCTGATACCAGACAGTACTGTTTTTTTTAAGTGTTCATCATCATTTACTGTCAGGGAAGCACAAGTCAAAATTGTAATGAGGTATCATCTCACACCAATGAAAATGGCATAGACCAGAAAAATAAATAAAAACAACCAATGTTGGCAAAGACACAGTAAAAAAGGAAATCACAAAGCAAAGTCACCTTATTCACATTAGATCAGCTCTATAAACTTATTCTTTTCTCTAAATATATGTAAACCAAACCATAATTCCTGTACAATTCTCTTTGGGAACACTAATCTGACCAAACTTCAGATTTGTTAGTATTTGGGCTGATATCACCAGGGTTTTTTGGAGGGAGTGTGGAATCCGTCACCCTCCCCATTTCTTCCTTCTTCCCAGATGTCTAAAACTACATTCACAAATGCAGCTGCCATGTTTGCACCAGGCCAGCTCCATTAATTTGCTCTTTTCTTAAAAGATATTTAAATCAAGCTGTGAGAAATCATCGGTATACCAGCCACACAACAGAAAGCAAGGAGAGGGCAAGCCAAGCCCCCATGTTGCCAAAGCCATGCCTGCTGCATCTATCGCCCACAATTACTGCTTTGCCTATGGCCAAGTCTCACCACTTCTCTACAAAATTCTTTGGAAATACTAATCTGATCAAACTTCAGGTATGCTGGTATCTGGTTAACATCACCAGTTGAGTGTGGGTACCTTACCCCACATCCTCCTTCTTCCAGGAGATCTGGCAGCTAAGAACATGCTCCACAAAATCCTCAGATTTTGTAAGCATTACAAGCAATTACTCTAACAATCCGAAAAGAATCAGAAAAGACAAGAAGCAAAAGGCCACTCTTAAGAGGAAAAGGCAATGATTAAGGATCTGTCCACTCTCTTGCCCCTCTCATAGGCTTATTCAAAAGGCACTTTTGAATACTGCCTTAATGCCCCCCAAAATATTACACTGGCCCATTTAGTAATCGACATCATGCAAATTGGAGATATAGAAGAATATATAACCAAAACTCCAAATGCTTTAGTAAGGCATAAGCATAATAGCAGAGAAGAAAGAAATAATACCAGAGATGATCAGTGGAAACATTGGAAGGTAAATGATATATAGCTTTGGTGCAATCAATATTTTTAGAAGTGGTCCAACTTCATGGCATTACCTTGCTCTCTGGAGGGAGCTGCTGACATGATAGAAGTTACCACACTGGACATCAAAGGGCTTTCTATTATCTTTTCTATTTCTGTCTAGTCACTTGATTCATAAATCAACATTAGATTAACCTTTTCCCTAGTTGGATGATTACCTCCCAAGAAGATTATATCCCAAAAAGATAATTATCTCCCCAAAATAATCAGCCATACAGAAGATTGTGGCACCTTCTGAGATGATCATATACTTTAAAAGTTAATGAAATCAATAACCAACATCCACTTGAATATAGGTTATCCAGATGTAAGAATGTCATTATCACTTTTTTTTTAGCTCCTTTTTCCTTTTTTACTAAGATATTGCTGATTCATATGATAAAGCCTCTTCTAAAAAAGTCTCACCTAAAAAGTGTGTCTACACCCCACCTAGGGGAATGAAGATCTGGCAATGATCCAGTTCATTTGATCAACATAGCTGGCGGAACCAGATAATTTAAGCTCCAAATTCCCCCATTAATCAAAATAGCCTTATGACGGATACATCTGCTTTTACTTTGGATTGTGTAGACACAATCTAATTGTACATTTCCTAAAAACAGAATTGTATCATCTGTAATATTCAGAGAGCTCTTCCTGCCCACATTTTTCCCAGCCTGTTTGACTGAACAGATAACTCAGTAATTAAAATTCATAATCAACACATGTTGAGTATTTTTCCTCCTTCTTCTGTTTTTACAATTCTTCGCCATAACTTCTGGGTGGCTCGTCAACTGTTTAATTTTTAAGAAGTAAATAGTAAAGGTTATTTTTCAAGACAGGCAGCACATTGTTACTTAACCCTTTCCTCTATTCTCACACTCATTTAAATATAGACAAAGAATAAAAAAGGGGTCATTGATATTAAGGTCTCTGCCATCAAAACAAGATTTAATCTCTAATTTATTTGCAGTTTTAACCAGTTCTTGCAAATGTAATCTTAACCAGTCTCTACCACAAATAAACTTCTTGATAATCCTCTCAATGCTACCCCAGGGAAAGGGTAATATTCTTGCCTGAAATAATTCACTCAGTTTCTTATTGCCTCCTATCTATAAAGCTCTTCCATTTTGTAAAGCTATTTGGAGTTCCTTTCCATTTGCTTCTTGGGATGCTGAATGATTTATGAATGCTTTAATGAAGCTAATTTCCTTGGATAGTTGTTATTTTGTTTTTAACAACCCCAACTGTCAGACAAAGGCCTGAGTCTGGCAATGAGTTTCAAGAAATCACAAAAAATAAAGATCAAGAAATATTTTGAATTCTGGAGCTCCTGCTCAAAACCTAAGGTCTAGACCTATCAAGAGTTCTATAAGAAAACACTTCAGGAACAAAGGCCTATGAGGCTCTCTCTGAAAGACCTTCAAACTAAATAATTATTTATTTTGACAATATTCTAGTCACAGATGCTTACTGAGCAAAAAGCTCCTAACTAAGACAGCTTGGAAAATGTTTATGTGAAGGCACACCTTTCTGAAGTCACCTGCATATTACAACTTGAACATATTATCTTTCCATTTTATAGAGAAATGGAATTTTTTAGGATTTTCTATTCTTTCTTCTCTATTGTTTCAGGTAACTTATGTGAAGTAGAGAGAATAAAAGAATCTGTAGCTCAGAGAAAAGAATCTAGTGCTTTTCTTTCAACTCACTTTAGTCACTCGGGAAGTGTCTGAGTGGGTCAGAACTAAGAAAAATCTGCTTTGAGCATTTGCAAATATAGTCCTTATGTTTCATCTGCTCCATTTGGAGCCATATTACTTACTCCTTTTGAGTTCCAATACAGACCTTACATCTTACCTGCTCCATTTGGCAGTGTACCTGAGTCACACTTGTTCTACATTGCTTGGTTACTTATTCCTTATTCCAGTCATCCAAATTCCTCAGAGAACTATGCTGGAACAAGGGGATGGCTCTTTGAGGAAAATGGAGAATTTGTTATAACTTTTCCCCAGGTTTTGTAAAGTTTATCACTTTAACATTTGTCACTTTCCTTCATTGAAAAAAATTTCCGTAGAGGTTAGTGAAGTAAATATTATATAAAATAAAAGATTAATTAGATATCAAGTGAAGTAAAGATTAATTAGAGCTTATGGGGAAGAATGTGAACTTCTCTAGAGAGGAGAGATCTTGGTACACATTTCTGGTTGAGATGCATGCTAAATCTCCAAGATGAAAAATGTGCACCACTTTTTTTGTAAAGTTGTTTTATAGTTTTTCTCAAAACCTGTCTCAATTTTGAGCTAGGTAGATCAGAATTTGGTGTTAGGGTATTGTCAAGAGGAAGATTTTTGAACTTATGGTGGTCTAGCTTCATTTTCTAATCACAATCTTTTATTCCTACTAGAGTATCTCCTCTTTGGTTTTTGTTTGTTTGTTTGTTTGTTTTTGGGGGGGGGGTTGGGTCACACCCGGCAGTGCTCAAGGGTTACTCCTGGCTCCATGCTCAGAAATTGCTCCTTGCAGGCACGGGGGACCATATGGGGCACCGGGATTCGAACCGATGACCTTTTGCATGAAAGGCAAACGCCTTACCTCCATGCTATCTCCCGGGCCCCGAGTATCTCCTCTTTGAACAGGGTCTTCACTGGGTTGATGATGGAGCCAGTTATAATCTTACTGGCCTCAGTTCCACAAAGTGACTTTAGTTTCCATGCCTTAGTGACCATTTTAGAGCTGAAAGAGTAACTTTTTTAAAAATAAAATCTTTATTTAAGCACCATGATTACAAGCATGATTGTAGTTGGGTTTTGGTCATAAACAGAACACTCCCCTTTATCAGAAAGAGTAACTTTCTTGAATTGCATCTTGATTTTCTGACTGCCAAGACTTGTTTCCAGGCACCCTAGCCATGATTATCTGCCTAATTCACTATAACATTTACTAAATAAAATTATTAACTATTAGTCTTCTCCTGAAATTTGTTTCTTCAAAAGACAAGAAATCTAGGAAACAAGAGAAGGTTTGTTGTTTCCTTTGTTATGAAGAACAGAACCTCATCTCAATCTAAGTATAATCTTAAAAGGTTCAGTTTTACTAAAGCTCAAGAGACAATCAAATTATGGCCCCAGAAAGAGTTTTATTGATACTCTGGGATGTTGAAAGATGGAGCACTCTTATTCTTAAAGTAACCACCTTGTATGCAGGGTTTCAAGAAGGACCACAGGAAAAGCACAGAAAATAAAGGATGGGATACAGAATAGCAGGCAGCAGGATAAATGATCAAAGCCCCTCATGACTGGTTCTCTGAGTTACACTCCATCTTATCCACCAACCAAAATTAGGGTTAGACTTTAGAGATAAAAGAAAACTAAATGTAACCTTTCCTTGTCTTTATTATCTAGAAAAGAACAATTGTCCTTCTTTGAAATTTTTGCCTGGTTTCATGCAGACCACAACTTCCGCAAAATGTCTATATAAGAAATTAGATTCTTGGGGCCAGCATGATAGCACAGTGGTAGGATATTTGCTTTCATGCAGCTGACCTAGGACAGAACTGGGTTCAATATCTGGCATCTCATATGATACCCCAAGCCGAGAGTGACCAGGAGTAACCCGTGAGCATCACCAGGTGTGGCCAAAAAAAAAAAAAAGAAAAGAAATTATATTCTCATACCATGCAGATCACGTTGGTCTTGAGTACAGTCTAATGAATACCTTAGAGAGGTAGACAGACCCTGAGTGTCTAAAAGCAGGAGTTCCTGCAGATTTGTATTAGTCTTGACTTCTCTGGCATTAAGCCCACTAGAAATAAGGAAAGGGAAGAGAGACTCTCAGGCAATGACATCTTCTGTTATAGAAGGCAGGGTGATTATTAAAATTGTACTGACATGAAAACATCAGCTTTATTGGTAAAATTTCACTTTAGAAAGAGACTAGAACTGAAATTAGATTAGTTATTTGTGTGCCCCTAGCATGACTCCATTAGAGGCTAGTAGTTTCTTATTTTAACATGTCCCCAAAATCTGTATCTTCCTCTAGAATTCTTTCATTCTTTCCTTGTCATCTCCTTAGCACTTGGAAAAGTTTAACCTATTAAAAAAATTCCTCTTATTCCCTATATTATCATTGAATGTACAACTAAATAATTCCTTGTATGAGCTGTCTCCCCTGCCTTTATTTATTATAAACTTTTAATTTTTATGATATTAATCTTTATCTTTATTAATCTAATATTACTTTGTTCAACCATAGAGTTGGAGGGACAGTACAGCAGATAGAGGGCATGCCTTGAACATGACTGACAATTGAGTTCTTTGGAATTTTTCGCTTTTAAGCCAGATAAAAGACTTTTTGAACTCAGATGCCTTGTACACCCAGGAATCTTTGGACCACACCCTGTTCTTTTAAATATAAAGCATAGGGTTTCAAAATCTGTTGCATAATCCAATTAGAGAACCACTTTTAATTGACTTGTACATTTTTCTGAAACCTACCTTCAGCACAGTACATAAATGAGGATGTCTTCCCACAGTACCAGAAATCTGTGAAACCGAGGTGGTATTTTTAACACACCACTTTAAACAATATCTGTACCATACCACTTTTGCTTTTACTGTTGGTGCAGGTGAGGAGCTGCCTAACAGATGAACTCTCAGTTCGACATGTGTAGCCCAGGGTGGGCCTTGGATTTTTCAAAGGGTAACATTTTCACACTTGGGAAAATACTCAAGTGCTTTCAGTATTCATGGCTCAGTATAGCTCCTTAATGTGTATTTCATAAACAAACAAGAAGCATCTAACAATAAAAATTCTCCCACCTTATCTGTTTTACCCTTCCTTCCATCTGGAAACAAATACACACAAAATTCACTTACTTTTTGATCTCCAAAAAACTTCTTATGTTATCTATAGAATCTTCTCTTTAGAGAGCTCAGAAGGTTCTACATGTGTCATAAATCCTGAGTTGAATTTTTTGCTCCAGTTACAAGCGCAGAAATTTTTTCAGAAATTCCCAATATGTATAAAGCTGACCCACTTAGCAAGTGTAAGTGATGCCACAGAACAACTGTGAGTTCAGTATAGTACATTCTAAAAGTATTGTGGACTCCTGGACATCTCTCTTATGGGAAAATAGAAGACTTCGATATCCCCATAGTCTTTCATAGATCGTTTTTACTAGGGTAGTAATGGGTTTCAGAATATATACCATGCTATATAAATTACTTTAAGCACAGGCATCTGAGTTCATAAAATCTTTTACCTGG
>PVKC010028382.1:0-15447 GCA_004027635.1 Crocidura indochinensis
AGCTGGATCCTTTTCTTTAAAAAAAAAAAAAAAAAGAACTATATATAGATTGTTTGGCTGGCTGGCATAGGTGAATTCAGACCAGAAGAATCACAGAGATTCACAAGTGAGAAATCTGCCTCTCATTCTTGGGACCACAAGGGCAGAATCAGCAAATATATTAGTCATCCAGGACAGGCATAAAGACTGCATCCCATCTAGCAAGAGGGAGATAGAAGAGCCTCTGTTGGCTTCCACGTTGATGACTAGAAGAGCAAGCAGAACTGAGGCAGACTTGCTGAGTGGCAGAAAGACAGTGCTTACTTGCTGAAGAGCGAGTCCTTGCAGGCCCACTGTCTCTCCAGCTTTTCCTCTGTTCTGTCATTCCCTATGTCTGACTTCCTATTGTCAGCCCAAGGGGAGAGCTGCTGGCACTTGGGAAACAGAAGATGGCAGCAACTCACGAATAGGCATGAGCTGCAAACCTATCCTTGAAAGCTGTCTCTATCCTTTGGGACAAGCTAGACCTGCCTCCACACTCATAATACTACAACCTGAAGGTGTCCTGTCTTTTATTCTATTCCATCTTCCAAAGGAAAAGGGCTAAATAATGGAGATTAATAGCACTGAGAACTTTCCCAATGTGTCCCCAGATATTTTACCATAAGGATACTTCTTGCCCATTGAAAGGATAGTGGGCATGACATGGAAGAATATAATGGCCAGTCAGTAGGCAGGTAAGACTTTAAAGTCTTACTGCCTATTATTTCTATGTCAAAAATGCATCTTTGTGCTAACCTTCACAGACAAAGCTCTCTGAGTTTCCTAAATATTGAGTGACAAGAATGTCTTGTATGAGGGGGTGGGAGCAATATTACAACATTTGACTTGCACATAGTCAATCTGAGTTTGATCCTCAGCATTTCATATAATGTCCCTAGCTCACTAGGATTGTTTCCTGAGTGCAGAGCCAGGAATAATCTTTGAGCACTGCCAGGCATGTCCCCAAAACTAAAAATGAATATCTTGTATGACAATACAGTGGGTAAGGCACTTGCCTTTTAAAGCAAATCAAGGTTTGGTCTGTAGCACCACATATGTTTCCTGAGCCCTGCCAGGAGTGATCCCTGAGCATAGTGTCAGAGAGTAATCCCAAGTAGCTCCAAGTGTGGTCCAAAAACAAAACAAGCAAAACTATTTATCACTTGGATGAGAATGGGTGACTTTGGGGGAAGCATCTAAGAACAGGGCTGGTTGCCATCTTATTAAAGACCTGGAACTTCTAGGCTGCTAGAAAGAACAGTTAATGCCTCTCAACAGTGGTCAAATGAGTCCATCAATCTCATAAATAATCATGTATCCATCAAAACCTAAGAAAAAAACCAGGAAATTTCCAGGAGAGTGAATTTATGTAAATGGATAAACTTAAAGTGGCCAGGAACATTCTATGACTTCTGGTGCCTTGCCTTATGCATTTTCTAACTGGATGCCATTTCTAACTTGGCCATTTGGGACATTTCAAAATTACTTTGGGGATATTCCATTTTGGAATCACCTATGTTCCAACTTGTAGTATGTAGTACCTTTTACTCAAGAAGTTTCTTCTTGCCTATACTCTCTTCTCTGTAAAGAAATCCATATTATCTTGAGAGTGTTGCCCTTTCTCTTCCTTTAAATAGTTTCTTCACTTAAAAAAATAGCCAGAAAAATAATAAATAGATGAAAATTATTTCACAAGTGTAAAATAAAGATTAAGTGCAAAATTAAGCACTTAAATTTTAAAAAAATAAAGATTGAGTGCAAAATTAAGCAATCATAGCTAAAAATGACCAATAAAACATCAATGATAATTGACAAATAAAGAAAATGATCATTAAGTATTCATAGTAGATCTCTGAGAAATATAAAACAAGATATATGCTGCTGTAGATATAAAACAAAATATATGCTGTACTTATCTTATAAGTAAATGAATCTCCTGAGTTCTTTGAGTAGCTTGAGAAATTTAATCAAACATTTTGAGGGGTCTTGGGAACCCCTGGTTTAGAACCCATGTGTCAGAAACACAGGTACATCTTGCACTGACAACAGGCATCCACAGTAAAGGGTAGCCTTAATAAACAGTGCTCTGGAGCCCGAGCTATTGCTACATCCTCTTCATTCAACCGTGGAAGATTATAAGAGTTCAAGAATTTATCCATTTCTTCCAAGTTCTCATTTTTAGTGTACAGTGATAGGGCAATTGCCTTGCACATTACCAACCTTGGACAGATCTCAGTTCGATTCCCAGCATCCCATATGGTTCCCCAAGTCTAACAGGAGTAATTTCTGAGTGCAGAGTCAGGATTATCCTTGAGACCCATCAGGTGTGACCTAATAACCCCCTCCCACCTCCAATAAAATATAAAGAAACAGTGCTCATCTTGTGACTTCAGTCAGTCATGGCAGAATCAAGCAGATTTGCACTGAATTCTTAGATGTCTAGCTGGAGCCTAAGAATTGTTTGTAGGTGCAGAAAAGCCAACACACACTCATATGGAAACTAGATCTTGAACACCAAAAATCCCCTGCTCAGAGACAGTGACAGGCATGTTGCAAGAGCTCTCCAAATAGTAGTCATCGTTGTTATGTGACAGTGGTGTTCTCAGGTTAGAAATGTAGATATATCATCATAGGGCTGTTTCCCTGAAAAATAGCTGACTGCGGTCTTTAGGTACCTGCTCCACCCTACAGTAGGAAACTCCCCGCCAGTCTCTGTACAATTTCTCAGCAACCACACACAAGCATGGGCCTGCCAGGCATTTCCTCACCAGAGATGATCTGACCATAAAGGGAGCAGCAGCACAGAAACTACCCCCAAACTCTTCATTCATCCGGGGTAGGACCTGAGACCAGTCTCCTCTCTATCTACTTTAGAAGCCCCAGAGATTTTCCTTCTATATTTACTGATGTCTTAGTATCTTAGTATGCAGGAATGTCACTCCTGATGCAGGTAACAGGGGGGACTCTGCACAAGGGAATTTTTTACAAAAGTCTGAGGGAGGCTGAGAAGGTTTGGGTTTGGTCCTTTTTTTTTTTGGTATTTTTGAGCCACACCTGGTGACGCTCAGGGGTTACTCCTGGCTATGCGCTCAGAAGTCGCTCCTGGCAGGCACGGGGGACCATATGGGGAACCGGAGGATCGAACCATGGTCCGTCCTAGGTTAGCGCAGGCACCTTGCCTCCAGCGCCACCGCCTGGCCCCCCCCCCTTTTTTTTTTTTGGCTTTTGAGTCACACCTGGCAGTGTTCAGGGGTTACTCCTGGCTCTATGCTCAGAAATCGGTCCTGGCAGGCTCGGGGGACCATATGGGTTGCTGGGATTTGAACCACTGACCTTCTGCATGCAAAGCAAACACTTTACCTCCATGCTATCTCTTTGGCCTCTGGGGTTTGGTCCTTAATGTTGAGGAGAATAAGTTGTAATGAGAGTAAGAGAAAAAGTGCTGTTACCTTTCCTTAAAGCCAAGTTCCAGCAACCCTGAAGGGGCCTCTAGCACCAAAGACAGAAGCTTCTACCTTCTAATCTACTGGGTCCTTCTGCCTCCTCTCCAAGGCCAGAGAAAAAGGTACTAGCTGATGGTTGTACACATCAGCCATCTTGGTGAAGTATTGAGGCTCAGTTGGAGGAAATAGAAAATGTCCCTGGAATCTTTACTTTAGGACACCCATCACCCATCTCGGAGAGGGAAAAGAACTTCTCCAATGGAACACCACATAGTTATTAGAGATCTGGACTTCTTAAAGCTTCTTCATTCTCTTTTTCTCAGAAGAAAATTTACTATGATACCAGGCCTGTAGGTATGTATGATGGGCATTCAGATCAAACATTTACTGGTAATAAAGCATGAAGACACTGAGGTTAAAAGAATTTTACAGTCTGGGATCCTGACTTAGAACTTAAGAAGCAAGGTTAGTAGATGGTTCTCTGTTGTATTAATATAAAATATAAAGTCCTAGGCTGGGGTGAGGCCTTTCTTGGCATGGCACCACCCAGCATGGTACCTGTAAGCCCCTTCAGCTGTTAATGGCAGAGAGACTCACAAGCAATCAACTAAAGTTTCATTGGTTTAAGCTTGGTTTATTCCAAGGTCCTATCCACCATGTCCATTTCCTCACCTGGCTTCTATGCTAATCTTTTTCATGCAGCTTCTTTACTTGCCCTCTATGCAAGCTTGCTGCCTCTACCCTAGGTCTCTAAAATCCCTCCCACCAACAAGCCCTATTATTCTCCATCCCAAACTGCAACCCCTCCCAGGTGTGGGTGGGTCTGACCATCCAGGTGAGATTAACATTCCAACAGAAAGTGCAGGGCATAAGAGAGGGGTAACAATTCTCTAGTCATGGTCTTGCTGGCCTAATCACAACCCATATATCTCTAGCAAGATATGAAGGATACATGTAAGTAGCTTCATGTATAAATTCAAGGAGCAGGAGTCACTCACTGCCAAATTAATCTGCAGTTTCTGTTGATTGGTTCGTTGTTGGCTGGAGGAGCAAACCCAGTGATGCTTAGAGGGACCTTGTTGAGCGAGTGATCAAATCCAGGACATATAAAGCATTGCACTCCAGCCTTTTGAGCTCTCTAACCAGCCTTCCTACAACTTCTCCCTCAGGTTGGACATGTCTCTATTAAGGTTTCATCACTTTGATTGGAAATTACCTTTCTTTCTAGCTGATGTCAGCCATAGGAATTGCTGTACATGCAGATTCTGAAATATAATTTGATAGGGATGTGAGGAGAGAGTATCAGCATGGGTGGCATCTGGAGTGTAGGAAGAGGCAGGCATGATGTCAGCTCAATGTTTTTGTATGTTTATGGCATGCAATTTGAGGGAGCAACATGCTGAATTCAGGCAATGTTAATGGAAGCCAACAGAGCCCCATTCTCTGACCTACAGCTTTTGTCCTGCTAGGCTGAGAGGTGACAGTACATGGAGCTATGGTCATTAGTGATGTAGTTCCCTGCCTGGTTAGTCAATTTATTTCAACACCCAAGTTCAGGATCAGCCAAGTACAAAAGGAATAAACGTCTGGATTTTGTCTCACTGAAAACGCTTTCGCAATTTTTCAGGTTGATGCTGCCCAGACCTCTCATGGGCGTATTTACACTAGTGGACAGTTACACAGCCCTTTCTGCCTGCTGATTGTTCTGGAAGCATTGAAGGAATGTTTGAGTAAGGTTTTCAGTAATAGCTAGTAGAGCAGGAGACAATAAAAAGATATTTAATAATAAATAGACAGGTGAGAGTTATATAGAGTTATATATCCAAACTTCAGACTCAACAATACTGAAAAAATGAGATTCAAATTAAACAACAAAGCTTTAAAAACATGCCTGTCAAGATAGCAAACTCAGAAGAAGGGGGTGAACAAGGGACATAGGAGGGAACTTGGGAACACTGGGGGAGGGAAGTTGGCACTGGAGGTAGGACTGGTGCTAGAACATTATATGTCTAAAATTCAACTATCAGTAACAGTATAAATAAGTCCTTTAAATTAAAACATTAGTAAAATTTTAAAAATAAGGGGGGCAGGGCCCGGGAGATAGCATGGAGGTAAGGCATTTGCCTTTCATGCAAAAGGTCATCGGTTCGAATCCCGGTGCCCCATATGGTCCCCCGTGCCTGCCAGGAGCAATTTCTGAGCATGGAGCCAGGAGTAACCCCTGAGCACTGCCTGGTGTGACCCAAAAACCAAAAAAATAAATAAATAAGGGGGGCAGAGTGGTGGCACAAGCGATAGGGCGTTTGCTTTGCACACGCTAACCTAAGACGGATCACGGTTTGATTCCCTGCCGTCCCATATGGTCCCCCAAATCAGGAAAAATTTCTGAGTGCATAGACAAGAGTAACCCCTGAGCATCAGAGTGTGGCCAAAAAAGCAAAATAATAATAATAATAATAATAATAATAATAATAATAATGTGTCAAAGACATTATACAGTGGATAGGACACTTGCTTTATATGCAGCTGACCCAGGCTTAATCCCTGGCATTCAATGTTCCCCATGTACCACAAGGACTAATTCCTAAGCAGAGAGTCAAGAGTAACTTTGAGCCATGCCAGGTGTGGCCCCCAAACCAAGACTAGATAAATAAAAAAATTTGAAGGCAAAGAAAAATATATAAACAGAAACCAATGCCAAGCTTGTCCTCTGACTTCTTCAGATTTGGTGGAACATACTTCATAAGCTACAAACACACACACACACATACACACACACTACACCAGATGCACACAGTAACTCTGCATCAGACATTGTTCTGGGATAAAACAGGGTTGTCCTCCATCCTTGATCTTTGAATTTAGCAAGATTTCTGTGCTTTGCCTTGGAACTCTTCTCCTTCCTTGCTTTGACTTGGCACCAAGACTTCTCTCCCTTCTCTGTCCTTTCTGACTCCCTGATCTGCTCATCTTCTCCTGCTGTGAAACCTGCTTATGAGACACAGAAATCTGTCCATAGTGGAAAAACCCTTTTACTTTCCCCACTTCAAGGAAGGGGAGGAGGAAAAGGCAGTTCCAGACAGTTCTCAAGGGCCTCAGTCCTAGTGGTACATGAGAAGCAAATATGCACTTGCACCAGGGGCCCAAAGTGTACTCAGGAGGTTGGCAGAAGTGTCCACACCACTTACAAACTCAGCTGTGGAAGGTTCCAGGAGCAGAGAGATGAACAAGGAGATCCAGTGACTGACCCTTCAGATGCAATGCCTATGAAGCAGGCGTTGGAACATGGCTCTTAACCAGGCTAGGTAAGGTTTCCTCTTACAAGCTGTCAAGGAGGAGTCTTCTTGTATAAGGGTAGGGGTGTCCATCATATTTCTGTTCATGAGGTTCAATGTGTATTTATCAAATAAAATCAAAATATTTGATCTAGATGATGTGACCTATGGTTTGAATTCCTTGAGTCTGAGAAGCTGAACCCAGAAGCAGCTGCCAACCATTCTTTCTGAGCCATAGAAAGGAGGTAGGTTGCTGGAGCAATGTAGCAAGCAGTAAGGCATCTGTCTTGCCCATGCTAGCCTAGGACGGACCGTGGTTGATCCCCAACCGTTCTGTATGGTCCCCCTAGCCAGGAGCAATTTTTGAGCGCATAGCCAGGAGTAACCCCTGAGCATCACTGGGTGTGGCCAAAAACAAACAAATAGAAAGAAAAAGAAAAGAAAAGAAAAGAAAAGAAAAAAGGCAAATGCCAGCCCCAACCATGCTTTTTCTGGCACAACCAGTCCTGACCACAACCCAGAATTCTGGACCACAATACCTGCAGTTCATGCCGTACTTTCCCTATTGTGTGTTCAGTGGTGAACATCAACAAGCACAGTCTGTTTCTCCCACCACCCCAAATCTGCATGTACAGACATGGTGCTGCGGCCAGCCGCTCCTTGGTGTTGTCTGGGGTAGGGAAGACAAGCTCAGGCTGAGAGGTGTTCACCAGCGCTTACATTGGCTACTGGTTATACCAGCCCAGTTCCTTGTTCAGGTCTGGTTTTCCAGAGGAAAAATACCCTACAATCCTCCCCTCCACTGATTGCTCTTTTTGTTTAAGGAATCTCCAGTCTCACCAACAGAACTGAGTTTAGAGTCCTTTCTCATATGCCCCTGATGTCTGACTTAATATAGAAGGGTTCCAAGGGGACTTCTCAGAAGGATTTTGGCTCCAAATACCTTGAAAAACATTTCAAGGAGCTTAGAATGCTTCTCAATCATTCCACTGGGCTCCACTGGTGGTGTCTTTGAGTAAGATACAGCTCCCAGCAAATGCTACCTTTGTCACAGTCCCACAGAAATGCCTTAGGATCACCAGCGAACCCTCAGCTCCCTTATTGACCTGAGAGGCAAGTGAGATACCAGTTGCCCCAGCATTCTCCTTGATGGCCCAGCTGAAAGGAAGCCCTCTACCAATTGTCTTGAGCATTGTTTAAGTCAAAACCAAGAATTAGCATTCATCAAAAGAACAGAAATAACTAGTGATGGTGGAATATGGGGAGAAGGGACCCTCACCCACTGCTAACAAAGATGCAGACAGTTCAATCTCTCTAGAAAACAATATGGACCCTTCTCCAAAAACTCGAGAATAGAACTTTCATATGGCCCAGTATTTGTACTTCTGGGTTTATTTCAAGGTCCCAAACCTCTACTCATTAAAGATATATATACTCTGATGATTATTGCACAATTAGTCATAATAGCCAAAATCTGGAAACAATCCAAGATGACTGAATAAAGAAACTATGGTATGACCTATATACATAATAGAATACTACTTGACTTTAAGAAAAGATGAAATCATGCAATTTACAGGTTTGTGGATGAATCTGGAGAGCATCAGAGCTGAGTAGTCAATCAGGAGGACAGACACAAAATTATCTTTCTCATATGCAGGATGTAAAGAAACATAATAAAGGAATAGGAATAACAAATGGCCAAAGAACCTAGAACTTGAGAGCTGATCTATAGGGTCATAGGGATCACCCCACTATGGAGGGTGGGGGAACTGCTAGGATAATGGTGGAGGGAAACAGACACTCGGAGGAGGGAGTGGTACTGAAATTATTCATGCATGAAACTTTATTGTGAACAATATTGTAAATCACAGTGTAAGCTTTTAAAATATTTTAAAAATTAATACTTAATAAAAACAAATGTAAAATGCAAAAAATATCTATAATTTCTTAACAGGACATTGATATCTTTTGTAACAGGCCTGTAAGGGCTTATGTTTTATTTAGAGCATAAATTGGAAAGCTAGGCTAAAAAAAGGTGGCCCGTGATTATGTTCTATCATGCCTTTTAAACTTCCCTATTTCTAATTACTCTCTATCTCTAACTTGTCCTCTATTCTCTCTCTTTCTCTCTCCTTGATTAAGGTCACTTCATGACTATTAGTATTGTTACATCATATTGAAACCCAGCAAAATTTTATACCTGAGTTCAATAAAATAGAATCAGACATTTCTAACCCTCATAAATTTAAATTTTTGAATAAAACTTATGTTTTCATTATAAAATAAAGAACATGTAAGCCATTTATAGAATACATAAAAGTTATAGGAAAGCCACTTTATCCCTGATCCCCTCACTGGACATCAGCATATTTGCATTTGCTGCAGAGCTTGTCTGAATCTAAATTCCACTGTCATGGAATCTGTTTTTTTATTATCAAGATTTTATCCTTTTGTTTCTTTGTGTTCTTCTAGGTCGTTTCTAATGGCTGAAGAATGTTTCCTTATTTAACCCAGGCAGATTCTAGGCTGCTTCCAACCTTACCAACTGTAAATCTAACCACAAGAAAGGTGCCCTGTGACCTTATCTCTGCCTCCATCTCCAACTCTTTCCTTGGGTAACCTGCCTAGAATTTCTGTGCCCAGAACAATCTCAAACAAACAGTCCCAAGAAATATTGAGTCTGCCCCCCACACCCGCTTTGCTTTGCCTCAACCAGTCTTTTAGACATAAAAAATTGTTAAGAACCTAGAGCTTTGTAGCTACTTGAAATCAGTATTATTTCTCTTTTAGGATATACCAGTAGTTTCTAAAAAGCTCTAACATGTCTAATAGATAGTTTAACAAACTGGAGCACATTATGAAAGAGACCTAGTATTGGCCCTGACCCGAAACCCCCAAGAACTAGTAGGAGTGAACCCTGAAATCAGAGCTATGAATAGCTCTGAACACATCCAAGTATAGTCCTAAAACAAAACATTTAAAACAAAGCATTTAAAATAAACATAGGATGAGAGAGAGTGAGAGAGAGAGAGAGAGAGAGAGAAAGAGAGTGCAATGAGTAGAGTGCTTGACTTGTAAACAGCCAACCCAGGTTCAATCCCTGACACCACATAAAGTCCCCCAAGTCCTAACAGAAGTGATCAGTGCCAGTTACAGAGTCAAGAGTAACTCCAGGTAGAGCCCTCTCAAAAGACAAACAACAATAAAAAGTAAAATTTAAAAAAAAGTAAAATTAGCAAGTAAATTCAGAGGCTTGAGAGGTTTCTCTGTTTTCATGTTGGAGAGAAAGTGATAAACATGCTCCACTCCAAGCTTAAGCTGAGCCTCTAACCTTGCTTAGGTTTAATTTCAGAACCAGGGATCCTGTACCAGGTGTTGGGGTGGCCAATGGGGCCAGATCATGCAGAGGAGCACTGAAGACCCAACCTAGCCAGAGATCAATGTGGGCTGAGGAATGTCTACTCATCTGGAGACTTGGTGCCAGGCAAGAATCCAAAAAAAGAAAAAAATCAATTCTGAAAGAATCTAAAGGCCTGCAGCCTACGTCCTTGTGAGGCCTGATCATCCCTGCATGAGCCCTGGCTTGCCCCTTCCTCAACTCTCAGAGCTTCAGCTCTTGGGTGTTGAGAGGTTGGTGGTGTCCTTGAGGCAGGCAGAAGGGGGAGTTGGCAGAGGCTTTCCGTGTGTGGGGGAGAGAGGTATGCCTCATTTCATGAATACCTTAAAAGGTTTGCAGAACAAGGGGTGCTCTCTTATCTCTTGCACTTGGGACAATCTTATTTATAGCCTTGCTAGCAAAAATCTCCCAGCTGGCTGCCTGCTGAAAGCACAGTCTGGGGAGCCCTAGGTGGGCACCCATAAGACTACTGCCCCCTCTGATCAGATTGGGGAACAGAAGACAGCTCAGGTAAGGACCTCTACCTCCCTTCCCTGTCCTTTCCTTACCACCCTGCCTGCTGGGGTAAAGGCAAGTTGGACATAAAGTCTATGGAAGGCTCTCTCCCAGTTATATCCAGATGGGCAGAGGATCTAGAGTACTGTCCACATGCAAGCTCTGAGCAGAGACCCTGGGGAGCTGACCCATGGCTCCCACCTCTTAGCTTCTTGCCTTATTAGCTAAGTGGGCAGAGTTGAGCCTGCAGCAGAGATCTGTTCCTTCATCTCAGGGGAAATCAGGAGTGTGCAATGTTTGGAATCTCTGAGAGGATAGGGATAAAAAGACAACACAGAAAAAGTAAACACTGGAGAAAGCCACAAAGCTCTAGGACAGAAATTCTGGAAAGTGTGAGCAATGGGATCTGCCGGGAAAGTATGTTTATCCAAGATGACTGGTTACAGCTGAGCACTGCAAAGTGCAAAGACCGGGTGCAAAGTGCCTTTTACTTCCTCAGTAATGGGAATAATAGGGCAGAGGCCAACTGTGCAAGCCTGAGAAGACCAAGAAGCAGTTGGCCAAAGATGGTGATGATTTGTTAGAATGACCTCTCTATGTACCAAGGTTTCCTCTGTACAAATAACCACCAACCAGACCCTGGCAACCTGTTAAGTCTAACCTAAAAAGGAAAAGGAGTTGTCAGGTCAGGAGCTCTAACCCACATCTCCTCCTACAGAGTGTATTTCCTTAGCTCTGCCTTGCTTTTGGGACCCTCATCTGCTTGAGAAATGTACTTTGTTTCTTAAGGGCCCATTTCCCCATTCTGGAGAATTACAGATTCTCTTCAGCTTGTACTTTAATCTGTCTCTCTTGAGCATGTATCTTAATTTATGTATCTCCTTCCCTTTCTTTATTCCTGAATAAATTTGTTTTACTTCTAAAAAATCATTGCTAAATTAATTCTTAAAAATACTCTGAGGGGCCAGAGAAATAGTAGAGCAGGTAGAGCACTTGTCTTGCACATGACTGGTCCAGGTTTCATTTCTATGATTTCACAAGTCAGACAGGAGTTACCCTTTAACACAGAGCCAAAACTAAGCCCTAAGCATCACTGGGTGTGACCAAAAACAAACAAAATATAAGTAAATAAATAAATAGCTCCGGTCAAAATATTGTTTGGATATTTGGGTATAGGTTAATGTTATTGTATTATGTGACTAAATGGGCTTGTGCTGTAGCTTTTTCTTGAATTTTTGTTTTATTTTTAGCTTTATAATAACAAAATGTGACAAGTTGATATCAAAATTTGAGAATCATCCTGATTTATATGAGTATTTCTTATTTGGGGGGGACACACCTTGTAGAATTACATAGTAATTATAGAGTCCTTGATGGTGGTGGATGAAGGCGGACGGATGGTGAGGCCTTTATCTGCCAACTCGGGCCAGGGTGCCTGCAAACTCTTCCAGTGGTGAGTCTGCAGGTTCAGGGTAGCAGCAAGGAAAAGAACCACAGGCAATCAGGTTCAGGATACATCAGCTTTATTCAAGGCCTTAGCCATCAAGCAGGCTTCATAAGCCGCTATGAACTTAAACCTGTTTCTTATCCCTCCATGCTACCAACTCCTCCAGCTGCTTCTTGCTTCTGTCTACTGACATCCTTATACCCCTGTAGCAACTCTTTTGTTACCTTCCAAAGACCTCTCCCAGAAATGGGCTGGTCTTACAATCAGGTAAGATTACACAGGAAAATGGAGGATGGGGTGACAACACCCAGTGACACTCAGGGGTTATTCCTGGCTATGTGCTCAGAAATGGCTTCTGACTTGGGGGACCATATGGAACACCCGGGATCGAACCGAGGTCCATCTTGGATCAGCAGCATGAAAGGCAAAAGACCTACCACTGCGCTATCGCTCTGGTCTGTGAGTATTTCTTTTTAATGGAATTGCCAACTTAGCACGTTGAAGGCTTTTTCTGATAGATTTTTACTTCCAGGGAAAGTTGTAGTTTTCCCATAGAATGAATCTTCACTGTTTACTTAACCCTCTTGCAATTCTTTGAGTCCATTTTGCTGCTTTTTAGTTTATTTCGTTCATTGAGGTTTAATCTGAAATCATATTAAGTACTCTGACTTTCTTCTATCTCTGAGGCTAGGTCATTTCACGTCCAACTTAGTGAGGTATATACTGCACTGATCTCTAAACAGCTCATATATAGCACAGAGGGGAAAGAGATACAGATGTTAGCTCCTACTATCACTGCTGTTCAGGAATAAGAATGAACTGAGTAAATTTTTCATCTTTTTTTTTTTTTTGTTTTGATTTTTCGGATGCACCCAGAGGCACTGAAGGGTTACTCTGGCTCTACTCTCAGAAATCACTCCTGGCAGGCTCGGGGAACCTTATGGGATACTGGGTATTGAACTGAGCCTGTCCCGGGTTGGCTGTATGCAAGGTAACCAACTTACCACTGTGCTATCGCTCCAGCCCCTAAATTTTTTTATCTTAATGTGGTTTTCAATACTTACTATTTCCAATGTTTTCTGTGGTTTTCAATGCTGCTAACAGTTTCATGCATACCAGCACCACACCCTTCACTAGCCTGTCTGCTTCCTTCCATTATTGTGGCAGTGTCTTCCTACCTTGCTATGGTTCCTACTGAAGATCATTTTCAATTTCTATTGCCTACAGGCATTTTTTAAATTATCCAAGTAAGACTCTTATATTCTAGATATGAGAGAAACCCCTATCTGTCCTTCTCCTTCTGACTAACTTCATTCATTGTGATATGCTCCACATCCATCCTGACAGCATTGAATCTTTTCTTATAGCTAAGTATTATTCCATTGTATATATGCACAGGTAGTTTCTTTATCCAAACATCTGTTCTTGGGTGCTTGAGCTATTTTCATATTTTGGCTATTGTGACAACTGCTGAAAGTGATGTCTTCTCTGAATAGAGTTTTTGGGATTTGGGGGTAGATGTCCAAAAGTGGAATTGCTGGGTCACAAGAAGTTCAGTCCTGCATTTGGAGAAATTTTCTTATTGCTTCACAAAAAGACTGGAGTAGTCAACATCCCCACTGGCAATGAATAAGGCTTTTTTTCCCCACAGCCCAGCAATATTGGTGAGTTTTGTTCTTTATGAGTTGATAGCACATTGTTGTTTAAATTTGCATTTTTGGGGGGGTTTTTGGGTCACACCCGGCAGTGCTCAGGGGTTACTCCTGGCTCCATGCTCAGAAATTGCTCCTGGCAGGCACTGGGGGGTGGGGGGGGACCGTATAGGGCACCGGGATTTGAACCGATGACCTTTTGCATGAAAGGCAATCACCTTACCTCCATGCTATCTCCCAGCCCCTAAATTTGCATTTCAATGATGATAAATTGAGCATTTTTTAGATTTCATTTTGGTCCTTTGTATATCTTCTTTCCCCTATTTATTTATTTTGTTTGTTTGTTTGTTTTGGGACACACCCGGTGACGCTCAGGGGTTACTCCTGGCTATGCACTCAGAATTGCCTCTGATTTGAGGGACTATATGAGACTGGGTGGTGGAGTGGGTGGGAATCGAACTGCAGACTTCCTAGGTTAGCACACAAGGCAGATGCCTTAGCACTTGTGCCACTGCTCTGGTCCCTTTTTCCCCTATTCTTAATGGGATTATCTGAGTACATTTTAAAGATCTTACTGGCTTTATTTAAAGACTCAAGAAGCAGGGGTTGGAGTGGTAGCATAATAGTAGGGAGTTTGCCTTGCATGCAACTGACCCAGGACAAACCCAGGTTCAATCCCCCAACCAGGAGCAATTTCTGAGTGAAGAGCCAGGAGTAACCCCTGAGTGTGCCACTAACAAACAAACAAACAAATAAAGACTAAAGAAGCAGACTAGGGGCCAGAGCAGTAGCACAATAGGCAGGGAATTGGCCTTGCACATGGCCAACCCAGGATCAATCTCCATTCCATATAGTCCCACAAGCCTGCCAGGAGTATGTATCTGAAATAATTGGGGTGTGTTAAATCCAGTGCAACACTTTGGTTTGTGATTTGACTTGTGCAGTCTGATACCCAGCTGGCAATGGACCCATATCAGGAAAAATCCTTGAGCCATGACTTCTCAGAAACCGAGTCTCTTAGCAAGCAAAGGCCAACATTGAAGGAAGGAGGAGGGAAGGAGGCCTCTGAGAGTAGATCATTAGCAATAGAGTATTGGGATCTTCTTAAACTGAGAGTATCATGTCACTTAGGGTACGATTTGGCAGGTGGTTTTGTGTGGGGATAATTATCTGCTTCTTGAGGAGCCAAGAACTGAAAGTTAAAAGGGTTAAATGTGGGGTAATGGTGGTTGGGGGTGAGGGAGTGTAGGACTACACATGAGCTTGTATGGCAGTAGGCAAGGCAGAATATAAATATGGACATTCTGCATCTGCAAAACATACATTAATCATAGAAAATCCTATTGATTAATATCATATGGGGGATAGTGCCCCTGTGCAGTTTTGAAAATGGAGACCAGTGAGAAAGAAAGTTGCTGGTGATTGTCCCAGTTCAACCCTCTTTAGATTTCTCCCCAGCACCCACCTTTCTGGCTGCCTGGGCAGCACCCAGTCATGCCCCTGGTGTCTGGGAGGAAGAGGGGAGATGGCTGGAAGCTTCCCTGGCCTCCCAGTACCCACCAAGCTAGGGAGAGGACTTTCGGCCTGGAGTCTCCCCACACCTCATGTTGGCGGTGAGAGCTAGCCTCCAGAACAGAAAAGGATTCTGGGGGCCGGGCAGTGGCGCTGGAGGGTAAGGTGCTTGCCTTGCCTGCGCTAACCTAGGACGGACCAC
>PVKC010028383.1:0-15434 GCA_004027635.1 Crocidura indochinensis
TTTAGTGATCTAGATACCCCACTTTTGGGCATTTATTCCAAAGGATTAAAACATAACTACATAAAAACTTGTTCATAAATATTCAGAGCAGCAGCATTATTCATAATACCTAAAAATATGGAAACAAATCTATCAATTGAAAAGTACATAACCTTTTGTTTCATACAACTGAACATTAGTCATCCTGATATATGACTAATAGTCATAATAGTCAGACCTGATAGATGCTACAATGTGTATAAATCCTAAACTCTATGCCAAGTCAAAGAAACTAGGTCCAAAGCAGCATGAAGTGATGCATTGATAAGAAATGTCCGCAATAGGCAAATCCATGAGACAGAAGTAGATTAGTAGATTAAGAGGCTAGAGCAACAGTATAGCAGGTAGGGCATTTGACTTGCGCATGACCAATCAACCCAGGTTCAGTCCCCAGCATCTCATTGAGTCCCTCCAATCCCACAAAGCGTAACCCTGAACACTGCCAGCTGTGGCCCAAAAACTGAAAAAAAAAAAAAACTATTTTTTTAATCATTACTATTAAAACACAGACTAAATAAAAGGTTGCCTTTTAATTCATATGGGACAATTACTCCAGACTGTCTTCTATACAAAATTATAAATATAAAATGTTCTTTAGTTACTAGGTACTAATGTGCTATTTTCTACTGTGTTCTATTAGTAGCCGCTTGCCTCCTCCTCTACCTGTCTGACACAGTCTCACCACAGCAAGCTATTGACAGCCTGAGAGACCTGAGAGGATCTGGGGCAATACAGACTATAAAGGTATTTCTTTATTGTGTGGTTGTGGTTAGGGGCAAACAATTAAAAGTACAGAATATATCACGAAAAAGGCATTGAAAGTCCATATGCAAAACTTGAAAACCCAGTATTCTTTACACCCGCGGTGCACAGGGGTTACTCCTGGCTGTCTGCTCATAAATAGCTCCTGGCAGGCTCGGGGGACCATATGGGACACCGGGATTCAAACCAACCACCTTTGGTCCTGGATCAGCTGTGCTATCTCTCTGGGCCCGAAAACCCAGTATTCTATCATAAATCACTTGTTTCGGTTTTTATGATCAACTATGATTTGAATGTCTGAAAATGCTAAGCAAAAAAATTGGGATGCTGTAGCAATAGCACAGTGGTTAGGGTGTTTGCCTTGCAGCAAACTACACTTATTCAATCCTGTATACCCTGAGCCCACCAGGAGTAATCCCAAAGCACAAAGCCAGAAGTAATCCCTGAGCACTGCTGGGTATGACCCCAAAATCAGAAATAAGTAATGGGAAAACTTGAACTTTACAAAACCATTTAATAATTTACTTGGTGTTTTCTCAGTACTATTACCCAGCTCATCAATCAGCAGCCACTTCCGCACCCCCATTTCCTTCTCTTCCTAAACTGTAGTCCCAGTGCAAGGGTTTGTTTTCATTTGCCATTGTCCATTTTCTTTGCTTCTTTACATACCTCACAAAACCGAAACCATCCCAACATTTGCCCTCTTCCCTCTAGCTATTTTACTTACCTTGATAACTTCTAGTTCCATCCAAGTTGTAGCAAAAGGTAGGATTTTATCTTTTCTTAAAGTTGAGACGTATTCCTTTTTGTTTACAGACCACAATTTCTTTATCCATTCATATCTTCTTGGGATAGATGCCAAGAAATGAAATCACTAGGTCATGTGGTAGTTTCTTGAATTTATTTTTGAGAAATTTCCTGTTTTCCAGAGGCTGAACCAAATGACAATCCCAACAACAGTGCAATTTACTCTTGTAGCACCTACTAAAGTTTGAGTTTTGTCCATTTAATTATGGAAATGCATCCTCTCACTTACAAAAACTGAATTGTCACTGTAAACCTGGTAGTGTCTTACATAGATTACTGTCAAAAAAAGACCTAATTTAATCCTATATCCAAAGACATTTAACAAATATACCTAATACAAGAAAAGTAAAGCAATGTTAACTGTCTTTCACAGTGATTATCTCCGTATTTATTTTAATGCATTTAAATTAATGCAAATTTACTTCAATGCATCCAAAATACTACAGTAGCAATACCCCCAAGATATTATATATTAATCATTCTACTAAAATGATTGCACATTTCATGGTATTTGTAATCTATAAAGGAAATTATTTTGCTTTCATTTCCCAAGCAGCCAGTCTCAAATCTAGAACTGAGTCAGAGGAGCAAGCACAGGAAAAGTCCTCCCCTGAATTAGGACTATCACAGGCATCCTGTATGTGAATTATTAAAATAACTGAAATTCCCCAAGCAGCATTATTCTCAAGGCTTCTCTAAGGTCATTCACACAATCCACACTAGACCCACTTTCAGCATCTAAAAACATAATTATCCATATTATTTGTTGAAATGAAATGATGCTTCAAAATTACTATTTTTAAGAGTAAGATGGTGCTGGAGCTAAAACAGTGGTGCGGAGCAGTAGGCATCTGCCTTGTTGGCACTAGCCTAGGACATACCACAGTTAGATCCCCTGGCGTCCGATATGGTCCCCCAAGCCAGGAGTGATTTCTGAGCACAAAGCCAGGAGAAACCCCTGAAAGTCAACCTGTGTGGCCCAAACCCCACCCCCCGAATAAAAGAGTAAGATGGTAAAATGTTAAGTATAAGTATACATTACATATTAAAACACAGTCAGAGGTTGGAGTGGTAGCATAGCGGGTAGGGCAGTTGCCTTGGGCACGACTAACCCGAGTTCAATACCAAGCATTGCATATGGTCCCTGAGTATGCCAGGACTGTTCTGAGCGCAGGACCAGGAGTAACACCTGAGCACTGCAGAAACAAATAAGAATTGTTTTAACTAATTATATAAGCACAATAAGCAACAAAGTACCTCTTTTCTAAAATAGATTTTACTAAAAGCTATTTTAAGAAATAAATTTTCTTGACTTTATCACTGTTAGTTGCTATAGAAAGTATCCTCTACACCCTACTTACTCCTCAGGAAAAAACAGATTGCAAAATGATGCTTTTATGTACTACTTTTAATGTCATTTACTCCTGCATGTAAAAGGAGGATTTTATGATTTATAAGATATGCATCTGTACTCATCAGTTAAAAAAATTGGGAGGGGGTTGGGTTTTAGGTCACACCCATTGATGCTCAGGGATTACTTCTGGCTATGCACTCAGAAATCACCCCTGGCTTGGGGAACCATATGGGACGCTGAGGGATCGAACCACGGTCCATCCTAGGTTAGTGCATGCTAGGCAAATGCCCTACCGCTTGTACCACTGCTCTTTCCCCCAAAGAAATTATTTTTAAAGAAAAATTTCCACAGGATTTCAGGGTACAGTTGGTTAGGCACTTGCCTGTATAGGACTGACCCAAGTTCGATCCCTAGTACCCCGTATAACTCCCCAAGGAGTCATCTTTGAGCTCAGAACCTGAAGTAAGCCCTGAGGTATAATCCCCACATAAAAAATAAAATTAAAATGTCCATACTTGTGTAATTTTATTAAAAGATGAAACTTCATAAGCAGAATGCTTCCTTATCCAAAAGGATGGAAAGCTCTTTGCAAATATTTTTTTTTATTCCTACTAAATTTGTCTACTTTTTGGGGGGGTGGGTAGGGGGTTGGGCCACACATGGTGATGCTCAGAGATTACTCCTGGCTTGAGGGACCATAAGGGATGCCAGGGGATTGAACTGTGGTCTGTCAGGATAGCAGGTACAAGGCAAACTCCCTACCGCTCCAGCCCCTATCTACTCTTTCTAACAACTTGTTTTCTACTATGTTGTTCAATGTGTCTTTACTTTTTTCAGCAATATAATTATCTTCATGAGTTCCGGGAAAAATTAGCTGCACATCTATCATCAAGAGATACACTATCAAGATCTGTATCTAGATAAGAAACAGAAAAGAAAATACTACATATATGACAGTCTCTGAAGTTGAAGAATTCTGACATAATTTATATTAAACTTGAATGTATCTGTGCAGATATTCCTAAAGATTTTATTGACAGATTTCACTGTGTTTTATTTATATAAATGTACATAGGAAGAAAGAAAAATTTCTTATAATTTTCCATTTGCAATAGCAACTGTCTGCTCTGGCATATTTTTCTTAAAGGTAATGCTGTAAAGAACCATATGAAAATATTTTTGCATAGTATCATTCCCCATGCTGTTACCTATTTTACTATTTGTAAAAAATAACTAGGGGACTTGACATAGTAATAAGTATAGAAGTTGGTACACTTTCAGTATATATAGTTGGTATGGGCTGGAGATAGTACAGTGGATAGAGCACCTACCTGTCTTGCACAGGCTGACCTCTATTAAATATTTGGCTCCCCTTATAGCCTTCCTGGCCCACCAGAAGTGACTGAGGAAGAGTGAGGAGCAAAGCGGAGCAAATATAGTATAAGTCCTGAGCAAAGATGGATATGGCCCCCCCAAACAAAAGGAAATAATAATAAATAAAAATTGGTATGGGGCTAGAGAGACAGTACTCTAGATAGGGCATTTGCCTTGCACATGGCTGACCCAGGAGATCCTATCCTCAGCCACATATGATTCCTTGAGCTTTTCTAGTAGTGATACCTGCTGAGCAGAGCCAGGATTAGTATGCTCTGAGTACTTCCTGGTGTGACCACCCAAAAAAATTAAAATTAAATAAAAATTATAATTTGTATAGGGATCAAAGGGATTACTTGGTGAGAGAATGTCTGCCTCTCCTGGATGCAGTCTCTGACACTGCTTTGAAAAAAATGGCATGGAGTATCCAAACTAAAATTATTTAAATAATTTTCATTCTCAACTTCTCCCAATTTTATCATTCTGGATCATCCCTAATAGGCATTCCTCAACATTTGCTGGAATTTACTCCAAGGCAAGGAATTCACTGGTTCAGACAGCTGATGATTTTAGAACATTATTTTTCATCTAGGAACTGCACAGGGCAAATTTAGTGCCTCTTCCACATTTATCTTAAAAAAGCACTTTATGAATAGATGTTACTTGGGAACTTCAGATCAAAAAGACAGTAGCACCATACAATTAATACTTTAATACGTATATACAACATAATGCTTTTAGTCACACCATTATCTAACTGCTTAAGCCTCAGGTTTAAATACCAAGGTTTATAGCAGTAAAGTTTGGGGCCAAGATCTCTCAGATATTTGGGAGGTAGCTCCAAAGCATTCCTGTCATGCATGAAACCCTGAGTTTGATCTCTGACACCACATTCTCCAACCCTGCACCTCAAGTGTGGCCCTGGTGATATGCTTTCCCCACCCGTTCCACACTTATACTGCTGCATATGGGCAGGGCACCCAGACCAGCAAGCCTACACCACTGAGCCAACGAAAGGCACAGAAACCATATTGTCCTTGTGATAGTTGGATTATAATCAAATCTGTGATCTATTATATGATGCTTGGTTAAATTTAAAGTTACTGAAATTGACATCCCAAATCTTTGTCACCTTTTCATAACTGCAACAAAAAGGATCAAATACCTGGGAGAATTCTGAAAAAGGTGGTGAAAGGGGCTAGAGAAATAGCATGGAGATAAGACATTTGCCTTGCATGCAGAAGGATGGTAGTTTGAAACCCATCATTTTATATGGCCCCCCGAGCCTGCCAGGGGGTATATCTGAGCATAGAGCCAGGAATAGCCCTGAGCACTGTTGGGTGTGATTCAAAAACCAAAAAAAAAAAGGTGGTGATAGACCTGTTTAATGAAATCTAAGACAAAAGAAAAAAATAGATAAGATGTTGAGAATTGGAAATTCTCAATAGAAAGAAATGGAACAGCAGTATGTACAGACTGTTAGAATTAATATAGTTGATGTCCATATTATCTAAGGAATGTATAGATATAATGCAGTTTCTACCAAAGTTCCTGTGGCAGTTTCCAAGAAAACAGAACAAATAATTCTAAAATTTGAGTGAAAAATACAAAAAGTCAATAGTTAATGAAATACTGAGAGAAAAAGGGAAGGCTTCCCTCTCCCTGATTTCAAACCATATTGGAAGAAAGGTAGAGGAGTTGGGGAAGAAAGGGAGAGAGAAAGAGAATGGAGGAGTGAAAACAATGGAGAGAAAACTGGATCGCTATTTAATACCACAATTAAAATTAACCCAGAATAGATTAAGGACTTAAGTTTTATGATTATAGAGGTTTTATAATTATAAAACATACATAAAAGAAACATTTTTTGAATGTTCTGTCCTCAGGTATGTTTGGCAAGTCAGCTGAAACAGCAAAGGAAACAAAAGTTTTAAACGATATATCAAGTTAAAAAAACACTACAGCCTCTAAGAAATCTAGGATAGGGAGAGGGAGATATCAAAGAGCAGTGGACATATCTGGCCTACTTAGCGCCCAGAATTTAATCTCTGATACAAGAGGGCCTCCCTAATACCATTAGGTGTAGTCTTGGTAGTCCTTGTCCCTGCTACCAAAATCCTCCCAAAGTAAGAGAAAACAAAGGAGTTGAGGAAGCAGTTAAGCAGGATAGCACTTGCTTTGCATGTGTGACCTTAAATTTAATCCTGAGCACCACCAAAAATAACTAAAAAAACAATAGCAACAGCAACCAGCTAATAATAGATCCTGTATTAAATGGTTGATATCCAAAATATATAAAAACACAGAAAAAAGGTAAACAAATTCAAAAAATGGACAGAGATCTGATTATAATCCTGAGCACCGCCAAAAATAACTGAAAAACAATAGCAACAACTAGCTAACTGGGTAGGTGTTTATAAACACCCTGTATTAAATGGTTGACATCTAAAATATATAAAAACACAGAAAAAAGGTAAACAAATTCAAAAAATGGACAAAGATCTGATTATTACTTGTCCAAAGAAGACAAAGATGGTCCACGGGCATTTGACCAAAAAAATGCAACGTTCAACTCTAATTATTAGGGAAATGCAAATCAAAAATCACAAGGGCATATCACCTCTCACCTCTAAGAATGACCTACATAAAGAAAACTAGAATCAACAATTACTGGCACTGGTATACAGAGATACTTATGGTGCACTGCTGGTGAGAAAGTAAACTGGTGCAGACTATAAAAATTGGTATGGAGATTCCTTAAAAAACTGAAAAATGGGGCTTGAGATTTTTAAGTTTCTACAGGGGTTAATGTTTCCTTGAATATAACCCTGATTAGATCCTCAGCACTGAATGCAGTCTTCTCTTCATCTAGAGGGAACCTTCCTGAGCACAGCCAGGTACAGCTCTAATCCTCTTTCCCACAAAAATAGCAAAAATAGTTTCATAATGGCAGGGAGGCTGGGGATAGTTCAGTAGCACGTCACCTGCCTTGTAGGTACGAGGCTAGTGAAGCCACAAGTTGCATCCCCAACAGCACCTCATATTTCTAGATGATCCTGGCAACTCTGGGATCATCAGTGCCACCAAGTGTGAGGTTCTTAGAAAGCACTGCTACTAAGTATGCACAGAGCAATCAAGTGTGCACCCCAGGGAAGCATGGTAATAAAACTATATGAACCCCACACCAGGTGCGTGTGACCCTCAGCCATCAGAACCAACAAAGGGAAAGGCAAGTGTAGTGGGTTCAACCCAAGAGAACTACCACATGATACCACAACAACACTATTAGGCATTTAACCACAGAATAGGAAAACCTTAATTCAAAACACTTGCATACCTGGACTTGAGAGCTCAAAGTGCTAAGTACATGCCTTGCACACAAGAGGCCTGGGTTTGACCTCCAGCATCTGGTCCCTGAAATACTGCTTACAAATGAGTCCTAACTACTGAGCTAAAAGAAGCCTCTGTTACCAATGTTGTACCTCTAACCCTCCCCCCCTTCCCACCCTGCCAAAAAAGCGTATTTGACTTCTATGGTCATAGCAGTATTATTCACAATAGCCAACATACGGAAATAACTTAAGTGCCCAATAGCACTTCCTCAAATTCATACGCTCAGTGAAATACTCTCCTTGGCTATTAATAAAGATGACTTTGGGCTTTTCATGACATAGATAAATATTGAGGTGCTAATGCTGAGAAGGAAGTTAAATACAGCTACCAGATTGCTTCACCTCTATGTACAATATACATAACTGAAGCAAACCAATTCAAAGAATAAATGCCAGAGATGTGGCTCAGCAACACAACACACGTGAAGCTAGGCTTCCATGGTACTACAAAAGTAATAAAGTAACTATTAGTTTATTAGACTCTGAACCACAGTTAAGGTCACTATAGGGGAAGAGGGTTGTTTTGACATGATGGGACTGGAACTTTGGTGGGAGGTGAGAAATGTAATTCCTGAATTTTATACCCAAATTTGTAAGAGATTAATGACATTTTATTTCGAAAGATTATGTATCTTGTTCATGAATACTTAAGAAAATGAAATAAATTATTGCATAATTCAATTCTTGATTTTTCCAAGCTGGAGCCATTATACAATGGGTAAGACACTATTTTGCATATGGTCTGTCCCTCAGACAACACATGATCCCCTGAGCATATAACTAGGATAAACCCTGAGCACTACAAGGTATGGCCCAAATCTCCCTCTACCCTAAAATAAATGTTCTAGGGGACTGGAGTGATACCACAGCAGAAAGGTGTTCACCTTGCATGCTGCCAACCCGAGACAGGTCCAGGTTAGATCCCCGGCATCCCATATGGTCCCCTGAGCCTGCCAGGAGCAATTTCTGAGTGCAGAGGCAGGAGTAAACCCTGAGTGCCACTGAGTATGGCCCAAAAACCAAAAGTAAAAAAATTTTCTAAGTACACATATCTTTAAGTTTCCACCAAAAGTGCTAGTTAAGTTTCCCACAATTAAAATGCCCAGTTAAACTACTTAATATTAAACATAAGGAAAACTGTGGAATATAATTATTGAGTTTAATGTTAATTTCAAAGTTATTGAAGAATCTTTTTCTCTAATCAATGAGACAAATCCCAAGCACTATGGGCTTTTGTGAGGGGGAGAGACAGAGGTTATCTAAAGCAACAACCCTTAGCTGGGATCATGGTCTTTGGTGGGTTCCCCGGATATTCCAAGGAAATCTCATGGCAAGAGGCATGATGGAATGAGACTTGGGGGCCAACAGTAGAGAGGGGGCAGTTGTATGCGGGATGGCAGAGGAAGAAACCCAGGCCAAAAGGGAGCCATAGTTGGAAAATGGTTGAAAACTACTGGTTCAATAGCCCAGGTCATGCGTGACCAGTTAATATTGAAATGGAATCAACACAGATTCAATCATTCCCCATGAACTACACAAAGAAACATTGAAGACATTTTATTAAATTTACAAAAGCAAAATAAAGCAAGCAAACTTAAGAAGGTAGCTCTGCTTTAGGGCATTTTCTTTGGACAGTATAGTACAGCAAAATTAAGGTTAACTTCAATTTTAACCAACCACAAGCAGAAAGCTACCTGTGTTCTGTTTCTTTATAGTTGAACACCTACCTTAAGCATCAATCTTTTTAAGATCATTTCCTTCAAAATACATAATAAGCAAAGGAACTTGAATTCTAGAAAAAGCAATATACAATAAACTTATTCTTTTGCATGCCAAGACATGCTTTATTTTCACTTCCACATTATATATTCATAAAATGGAGAACAAAATCTCCACTCCAATCTCACAGATCAATCATTTAGCAGAGTTTATAATATTTTCCAAAAACAAGTAGAATTTACTTCTAGACATACGGCTCGAGAGTTCCTAATTTTAATCGATTTAAATTGTTCTAAAGAAAACTATCCAACATACTGATAAACATGAAAAGGTTTTCTTTTGGCATCACTGCAATTAATTTAAAACCAACTTCTGAGGTTATAGTACTAATATACAGTCTCACTCAAAATGTTGGTCTGAATTGACTGATTTGAGCAAGTTTCAGTTATTTGAGACAAACATTAGTAGACAAACATCCATAAGGATGAATACGGGTACCTTAATGAATAATGCTAAACAAAGTGTCACCATTTTTATTTTCCACTGTGAAAATAAAATATTTGTGTTGTCAGAAGAACTACAGCACATGTCAATAATACATGTCAAAGCACATGTCAAATACAATTACCAAATAAATTACTGAAATGAGCATTTGTAAATGTTAACTATGTGCAGAAAACTAGATGCCTATTTTTAAATATAGATTATCAGACTGAGTTTTAATAAGTAGTAATGCAAATATAACCACACCAAAAAAAAGCCACCTGTATATGGTATAACATAAGTTAGCTTGCAAATTACAATACCTATGAACACTTAATAAACAAATAACTGAAAGTGTTGAAAAGAAAATTTTACTAGTTTCAAAGCATATTTCCATGACTATTTCCTTTCTATGAAAATAAAAGATACTTTCAAATTAGTTGATTTAAAGAGCAAGGAAGAGTTCTAGGAAAGCAATGACTATCAACAGCCCTCAAGCAAAAGCAATGATAGACTTCAGAAGAGACACATATTGCAAGCTACCTGATCTCTGCTTTATGTGATGATATACCACCAGCTGGTACCTGAACTTGGCTGATCTGGCAGCTCACTGTCCACATTAGAAGTTTTTAATCAAGACCAATGCCAGTCTATAGACTTTTAAAGGCTGAAACCCACTGGTATGTATCAGAGATTTTCTCAAAGCTTTAGTTGTACCCAAGACATATCAGAATTGAATTAAATTACTTGTCATGTCCTAACTCACCCTTTCCAATAAAAAATAATTTTAACTTCAAACAAATTGCCTGAAGCCTGGATAAAATTCTACTCTGAAGAACGGGGATCATCATTTAAGAATTGTGAACATCATTAATAAATTCAGATGCAGGCATTCAACTAAATTTTTACCCTTAAAACAAAGGGAATTAGTATCATGATAAAGAATTATTAACAAAATAACTACTAAGCAAAGTCCACGTGTTATATAAGATTTGTAGCTTAGGAGATCTATAGTTCTCAGAGCCATAATAATGTTGATCTAGATCATAGCAACAGTTATGTTGTGCTATTGGCTTCTAAGATTTGAAAAGCTCCTACTGATAAAATAAAGCACATGTCAAATACTTGGGTGGAGTGTATGAACAGCTGCTGATACAATAAACAGTTTGACAGACTAAAAAGGATCACACACCAGGCTAGCGATGCTTGGGCCGCACTTGCAGGAATAAGAAAGCTAGAACTACCCGGAGCATTTTGGGGGAAGAGAAGACATAGCACAAATTACATTCAGAGCAATAAAAAGTCAGTAAGCTGTTGTATAAATATTTTACTTCTACCTTCTCTCCATAAGTGATTTAATTTCATAAAATACCAGTTATAGTAAAATAGGTAAAGATTTAAAATAGGTGAAAGATAGGCAGGTAGATATTATGAAATTATTCAAGAACTCAGATCATATAACAATCAACTCCAATTCACCTCTGAGATGGATTGTTCAGATCACCTATGAAGAACCAGCTATGGATGGCACATCTAATGTTTAAAGCGTAAGGTAGTTCCACAAAATGCAACAAGTAAACCTTGCTTTGATCCTGGAGAATATTCTGGAATACCTTATTAAAAGAAGAGAGCAAAAGCTTGACTTGTTAAAATGCTTAGAATAGAAATGTGAATATAGCCACCAAAATCTTGTCTAGACTACAGAATACTTGGTCAGCTTGGTCACTCAGAATCAAAACTACTTGTTAACCCATAAGGGAAACTAAACAGAGTGTGCTGATTCAATTAGTTCAGAAATAGATCACAACTTATTCTTAAAGTGTGAATTTCTGGGGCCTAAAAATTACTTGGTAAATAATTACATACACTGATGACAATCAGATCCCTGGAGGTGTTATCCAAACTATAAAATACAAGGTTTTCAAGGTTCTCTCATAAAATGGTTTGTTTCTTCTCACTTCTGGTTCTATATCTTTGTCTTCAACAGATTCATCTCCATTCACTGATCCCATTCATTGACTTCCCAAAGCACTAAACAGCTACTCCCATAAACATGAGGAAGTATTTTTTATTTCATCCAATTCATGGAGTCAGACATCTCCACAAACACCTTCATCAACTCCCTGGATCACTATATAGTTTTCTTTCTTTGATTCTTTATTCAAAGGCCTTAAGGTCCTCATTCCAAGTAAGTGCGAGAATGCTTATGAATGCAAGCAGACCACAATTTATTGGCTCACTAGAAGAACAAAACCTCAAACAAATGAACAGTTATTTTACCTTCAACCCTGCTGTCCTTTAAAAAGAAAAAAACATTGAGTGCCAGGTGATATTTTTTTGAAGTCGGTACCAAAAATGATGTCATCAGTTTGTCAAGAAGCAACAGTGATGGGTGTAGAGACATCTAATATCTTCCCTTTTAGATCATTTAAGAAACAAAACAACATAATACTCCACTATCTTTTTTTTTTAAAAAGTATCATAATATGTCTTTATTATGAATGAGCAAGTTTAAGAAATAACTATATGTAATCTTCAAAACAATGCACCAAAAATAAGTCTTAATTTCAGAGTTTTATTGTATTGCACTAAAGGAACAGCAGGATGGTTATACAATGTTCTCTCTCATTCAGTTTTGAAAATCTAAAGTACTTGCAAATTCTTAAGACTACCTTTACCACCAAACTAGAACAGTATAACAGTATAATAACCAATTTAAGTATTATGTCTTACAAATTAAAACACATTTAAAATAGCTTTAAATGCATTCTTCACAAGTAATTCAGCAAGTGTTTTTTATATCTTATTCACTTATGCTTAAGAATTGAAGCAAGTATATTACTCTGATGGAAATACTCTCATTCATGCAATATAGAGGAATACTATTCAAGTCAAAGGGAAGAAAAAAATCCCACTCTTATTTTTATAAATGTATCCATATATAACCGTCTACATGATAGATGCGGAAACTTCTCAAGTTTCCCACAGGTCAAATATATAATTTCAGTTCATCGGAAGCACCTGGTGTCTACTGCTAATTTATATTTAGATGGCATTTCAATAAAACCAAAATGAGCCCTACAAGTTCCTATAAACAAAAGTTTTCAATGGGACTAAGGACAGTCAATTATTAATGCAACCATTCGAATAATTATAGCTGTTCCTTAAGGAGTGCAAGTTCAAACCTGTCAACACCAGAGGTAATCATTTTATATTAATTTATACGTTAATTCCACTTAAATTCTTTACCCAAGTATAACATATGAAAACAGTCTTTCCACAGGCAAAAAATGTGGAAACATTTAAAAAATAAGGAGTCATTTTTAAAGTAACTGATCAGATTTCATAGGCTACTCTTGGAAACAAGATCTTGCTGGATAGAATCCCTTCATTTCGTGGCCTTTTGCATGCACGGAACTGGACCAATTCTTCTGTGTGTTGTTCTAGGAGCTCACCAAAACATAGATCATGCTGAAAAGAAGAAAGAGGCTGTTAATTACAAAGTTCCCAATGGGAAAAAATAACACCACCAGAAAGTTGAGTCTGCTTGATACAACACATTTGTGGCAGGCACTTAGCCGATAACAAAAAATGAAAAGGTAGATAAAGATTACAGTATGATATTAATATACAGTTATGGGCTTCTGCCTAGGATATGACCTGGCTCAGTGTACATACTAGAACTGTCTCCTGTTTCCTTTCCAATCTTGGCAAGCAAACAAGCACAATTGCAAGCTTAGAGGAAAACCTCTCCAACAGCTGCCATCCGACTTGCATATCACATCCAAAGGGAAGAATTCAGGAGGGTACCCACTGTGCCTCGCCCTGACTAAGGTCTTTCTATGACTAGTGTCCTAGTCATGGGACCTCACTGAACCCCACTAGCAGTCCTTACTGGTGGGCAAACAGGTATACCCAACTAACAAGTTTTCCCACTATAGGGGACAAAGTGAAATAAAAACAATCACTTGGACCAGACAGTACAACAAATAGGGAGGGCACTTGCCTTACAAGTGGCCAACTCAAGTTCGATTCTCCAAATCCATATAGTCCCCCCAATCACTCCAGGAGTGATCCCTGAGTACAAAGCCAGGATAATAACCCTTGAGCACTACAAGGGTGTGTGACACAGAAACAAACAAAAAGCAATCATATATAGGATATAGGCTAAAGGACTTCCATGTAAAATTTTTGTACAATACAAGCAGTGCTATGGAAAAAGACAAGAGAAAAGCTTCTAAATTGAAAAAAAAAAAAACAAACAAAAAAAACACAAAGCCAGAAGGTAAACAAATTCACCAGGCAAGTTTAATGCAGAAAAGCATCCCAGGAGCAGAGGTGCCTACACATGTCCACGTCTATCATAGAGGCAAAGTGTCCTTCCTTTTAAGTGACACATTACAAGCGCCAACTGCATGTCAGCAGTATTTCAGACATTTTGTCATCCGGTTTTAAAAAAAATGACACTAAAAGACAAGTAGAATAACACATGAGATTTCACTTTTCAGAATTACTTGCTCTTTCAGGTATGAATAGCATCTACAATTGCAGTAAAGGATACTTAATTTCCACAAGTATAATTTCTAAAAGCATGAAACCTTTTCCTTAAATTTCAATATAACAGCTCACTCATTTCTTCCTAAACTAGTTATAAAGAGTAAGGGAGTATGAGCTGACAATGCAACATATTGGCCACTATCAAAGAGAGAGAGGAAATAGAAGATAATCATTACAATTACTTCCTCTTCTACAGATCATTTTGCTCACATTTTAAGAATCAGGGGGGTAGCTCTCTCTAACTGAATATATTCTCAATAGGAAATGAGATCAGTACTTTTATAGCTTAAAGAAAAGTTACCATTCCAAGTCTTAACAGTATCTTACTTGAATCCTAATAAACAGTCATTCCACTACACCTATATCCAGCCTGAGCTGTATCTCAGTAGAGGTTAATTCTGCTTCAAAGGGCACTTTGCAGGGTCCAGAGGCATTTTGGTTGTTGAAGGTGGGGCAAAGAGAGGTGCTGTGAGCATCCAGTGGGCAGGGATGAAGGATACATACAGCTCAACACCCCATAACACACAAGGCAATTCCCCTCACATGCATCAGCAATGCCGAAACCCAGAAGAACTGTGACAGAAATCCAGCTCGTTTATACAAAAAGGGGGGAAATAGCAAAATTGCATCATCCTGCAAATAGAACTGCTTCCTTCCTTCATCCCATCTGGAGCACGAAAAACAGAAATTAAGAGCAGCACAAGTAGTTTATAAATAATAATTAAAAATAAAAAAAAAAATATCAAGGGGTCAAAGTGAGCACAGAGGTAAGGCGTTTTGCCTTGAACGCAGTCAATGCAGGACGGACCCTGGTTCGAATCCCACCATCCCATATGGTCCCCTGAGCCTGCCAGGAGTGACTTCTGCGTGCAGAGCCAGGAGTAACTCTTGAGCATCACTGAGTATGACCCCCCCCCAAAAAAAAAATCAGGAGCCAGAGCAACAGC
>PVKC010028384.1:0-15454 GCA_004027635.1 Crocidura indochinensis
AAACCTCTTCAACAAGTGGTGCTGGCAGAACTGGTTAGCCACTTGCAAAAAAGCGAACATAGACCCCCAGTTAACATCATGTATGAAGGTAAAATCCAAATGGATTAAAGACCTCGATATCAGACCTGATACCATAAGGTATATAGAACAACACGTCAGTAAAACACTCCATGACATTGAGACGAAAGGCATCTTCAAGGAGGAAACTAAACTTTCCAAACAAGTGGAAGCAGAGATCAACAGAGATCAACATTAAACTGAGATGCTTCTGCACCTCAAAAGAAATAGTGCCCAGGATACAAGAGTCACCCACCCAGTGGGAGAAACTATTCACCCAACACCCATCAGATAAGGGGCTAATATCCAAAATATACAGGGCACTGACAGAACTTTACAAGAAAAAAAATCTAATCCCATCAAAAAATGGGGAGAAGAAATGAACAGACACTTTGATAAAAAAGAAATAAATTGACCAAAAGGCACATGAAAAAATGCTCCTCATCACTAATCAGGGAGATGCAAATCAAAACATGGATGAGATATCACTTCACATCACAGAGATTGGCGCACATCACAAAGAATGAGAATAATCAGTGCTGGCAGGGATGTGGAGAGAAAGGAAATCTTATCCACTGCTGGTGGGAATGCTGTCTAGTTCAACCTCTATGGAAAGCGATATGGAGATTTCTCCAAAATCTGGAAATTGAGCTCCCATTCGATCCAGCTATTCCACTCCTAGGGATGTATCCTAAGAACACAAGAATACAATACAAAAATCCCTTCCTCACACCTATATTTATTGCAGCTCTATTCACAATAGCCAGGCTCTGGAAACAACCAAGATGCCCTTCGAAAGACAAATGGCTAAAGAAACAGTGCTACATATACACAATGGAATATTATGCAGCTGTCAGGAGAGATGAAGTCATGAAATTTTCCTATACATGGATGTACATGGAATCTACCATTCTGAGTGAAATAAGTCAGAGGGAGAGAGAGAGAGATGCAAAATAGTCTCACTCATCTATGGGTTCTGAGAAAAATAAAAGTAATTTTTGCACCAATCCTCAGAGACAATGGGAGGAGGGCTGGAACTTCCAGCTCACTTCATGAAGCTCACCACAAAGAGTGGTGAGTGCAATTATAGAAACAACTACACAGAGAACTACCCTCATCATGTGAATGAATGAGGGAACTGGAAAACCTGTCTGGAATATAGGTGGAGGTGGGTTGGGAGGGAGAGAGATTTGGGACATTGGTGGTGGGAATGTTGCACTGGTGTAGGGGGTGTTCCAAAGAATAAAAAAAAAAAAAGTAGCAACATTTTCAGGTTTCCAATATAAAGGAATAGCAAGTATCATTCTGAAAACAGCAAAAAGAAATAAACATTGTAATGTGCTGATCTAAATCTTTTCTTTAAAATATCTATATGTTTGGGGCCAGAGAGATAGTACAGTGGATAGATCTCTTGCTTTGCACATAACCAATCCAGATTTGATCCTCAGCACCTCATATGATCCTCTAAGCATAGCCAGGAGTAATTCTCAAGTGTAGAACCAGGCAGAAGTAACCCCTGACATTTGACACGTAGAGCCCTAAATGAAACAATATATGTGTGCGTTTGAAGAAGAGTGCCTTTATAACTGAGTTTACTTTTATTATATTGAAGCAAGACTAGACTATAATATTATTTAGTTTTTGTATATTATAGACTTATAAGTCAACATGTACATATTTTACATTATTCTAGAATTCTAATTTCTTCCATGACCATAAAGGTGACTTTCTATATTCAGTCACCTGTTTCCTCTCCCTTCCCTTTGGGAAAGCAGTATTTTGTTCATACAGAGTCTAAAAGTATGTTTTTGCTGTTAAAAAAAAAAAAAGAATGTTCCCTTGGAGGTCAGGCTGGAGATAGGTGGGATGGAGCCTGGGAACACTGGTGAAGGAAGGAAGCTGATGCTTATGGTGAGGTTGGTGCTAGGGCATTGTATGTCTCTAACTCAACTATGAATAGCTTTGTAAATCACTGTCTTTATTAAATAAAAAAAATACATTGTGGTCATAGTGACACCCAAACACATAGAGTTGAATAAAACTAAACTGAAATTCACAACATTACGAATCAGTGCCAAATTGATCATTGGGAGGCAGGTTCTTGGCCAAGCCCAGAGAAGGTGGTACCATGGCCCTATGCTAAATCCTTCCCGATGCCACCTCCAGCCAGGGAGGTCCCCCAAGGGCCTCCCCCAACAGCACCCGCTCTTACAGGCATGATTCGTGCAAAATGGCAAAGAAGGCGGTCGCTGGGGATTGGGGGGGTGGGGGGATGGCCTCCCAGCTGTCCTGATGAAAAGGAGAGGCCAGAAGCGAAGGCTTCCTTTGTTCCATGCTACAAGGCGCTGCTGCCAGCTCCTGCCCAGCCACAGACGCCCCACCCCCACCCCTGGGCCCTGAGCCTCTCATCCCCCCAGGGCTGAACATCCAAGCCCAGATTCACCAAAGGACGCCAGAGGCCAGAGGCCAGGGATGCGCCACACAGGGCAACCAATACTGAGGCCCCCTGCTGCAGCAACCTGGACTGGGAGGGACTGGCGTGGGGCCAAGGAGGTGATTGCGGGGTCCTCCACTAATAAATTTTTAGATTTACATGACATAGAGAAATCCTACAAATATGCCATTTATCATGTAAGGAGAGTGGGATGTAAACAATTTAAAGAAAAATCTGATAGATCTGTAAATAAAAGTGGTTTATCCTCAAAAAGCAATCTTGGTTTTATGTTAGAAAATTTAATGTAATGCTTAAGTATGCATTAATAAGAGTAAGAAAAAAGCTGTATGAATATTAAAAAACCACTTGAATAGACTTAGGGCATCTAAAATAAAAACTTGTTCAGGGGGCCGGGCGGTGGCGCTGGAGGTAAGGTGCCTGCCTTGCCTGCGATACCTAGGACAGACCGAGGTTCGATCCCCTGGTTTCCCATATGGTACCCCAAGCCAGGAGCGACTTCTAAGCGCATAGCCAGGAGTAACCCCTGAGCGCCACTGGGTGTGGCCCAAAAACCAAAAAAGTAAAAATAAAAAAAATAAAAAACTTGTTCATTATTTTAAAAGTATTAACTATATATATTGAAAGAATAGCCTTATTGCTGAGATACTCAGCACAGTAAGCCCCCAAAATAGTTAAAGCAAAAATTAAATATATTGAACTGGAAAATAGGTGACTTTTGATTTTGGGGTGTAGCCTTTTAACTTTGGATTTCAGTATGTAATTTTTGAGACTAGGCCCAAGGAGACAGCTGATTCCTGAGACCAGGACATTCTAAAGGAATGCAAGGACTTCTTATTTTCCACCAGACATCTTGAAAGGAGGGGAAACCAACTAATCATCTTACATTCCAACAGGGGAATACCTCAACCCTCGAGGAGGAGATTCCCATAGAAGACGGATGACCCTTGAAGATTAGGGAGGAATAATTGCACACAGTCACTAAAAAGGAATAACATATAGATATAGATAGAATAACACATAGGTATAGAATAAGGGTAAAATCTAGTTTAATGCTATTCTCACTTCTGTCCTGGCTTGCTTGATATAATAAACAAGGCTCCCTTCCCCTAATCGCTCCAATCACTACTCTGTCAAAAGAATGGTTTCTCCACCTTGTAGATTAGGCGACCATCTGAAGGGTTCAACCTATATTTCTGCATGCCATCGGCCTAGGAGTTGGGGGTAAATGATGTCATGAAGGGGCTGAACAGACAGAAAATTGCACCTTTTCTGTACAAAATCATTGGATGATTCAAACTGTATAAACCTATGAAATGCTTTGACCTGTATGCTCATTATCATGCTCATTATCATATGAATTTCCTTAAATGTTTGTGAATTTGGATTCTCAGGGTCTCACTGCAGACCAAATTTCCGGCTTGTGGTGATACCCCAGGATCCTGGAAAAAGAATAAACCTGGGCCCGGAGAGATAGCACAGCGTTTGCCTTGCAAGCAGCTGTTCCAGGACCAAAGGTGGTTGGTTTGAACCCCAGTGTTCCATATGGTCCCCTGAGCCTGCCAGGAGCTATTTCGGAGCAGGCAGCCAGGAGTAACCCCTGAGCACTGCCGGATGTGGCCCAAAAACCAAAAGAAAAAAAGAAAAAGAATAAACCTATGTGTCATTGCATCCTCCAAGGTTTGTGTCTCCTCAGTTGAGCGGTAGGCTTTCCTCGGACCTTGAGCATCCCTGACCTGGCCTCCCTGGGCTTGGCCATCTCCAACCCCGGACCCCAACCCGGGTCCAGACCAGCTTTGGTCAACTTTAACAAATTGAAAGCCTCAAAACTTCTCAAGTATGAAGCTGATTTCTAACTGTAAGACTATTTACTGTGGCACTGAGGTCTGGTCTGATGTAACCTAAGAATTGACGTTAATATTTTATCAGGGTTGTAACATTCTTCCAGATAATGAAAGAACAGAGACAGAGTTTGCCCTTGAGCTGCTTTTTCTGGGTGAAGGGGTTTGACAAAGAGCCTCTTTTGGAATTATTTCCCACCATCCAGACTCTCTGGCCTGCAAACATTAGCACCTAGAGGCTTCCGAGAGTCTATTCTCCTCCCTGTTCTTAGCATCCAGTGGGCTTCTAGGGCACAGATTAAATTCTCTTGCCCCTGTGCATCAGAGTAGTACAAACCAACCTGCTCAGTCCACCTCCAGCGACTGAGTGTCCTTCCTGCAGAGAGGCTGAAGCACTTGCCCTTTTGGCCTCTGAGTTGGTTATTCACCTCAAGATGAAACAGGGCCTTTGGGAAACTGTGCCCACCAGTTAACTCTATAAAGTGCTCTGGAACCATATGCAGAGTGAGGATGGAACCTGAGGCCTCATGCATGCAAACCTATTAGCTATCTCATCAGCACCTTGACTCTTATTTTAGTTACTTATTTGTTAATTTATGTTTTGTTTTTGTTTTTGTTTTTTTGCCTTTTTTCTGAGAAGGCTATACTTAGCTATACTGTGGGATCACTCCTGGAGAGGCTCAGGGAACCATATCAAACCTGTATGCACTGAGTGCAAAGCAAGAATACTTTGTTCTTTGTTTTTGTAAGATTCCAGAGAAAGGGGCCTGGCAGTGGCACTGGAGGTAAGATGCCTGCGCCAACCTAGGATGGACCTCGGTTCGATCCCCGGTTCCCCATATGGTTCCCCGTGCCTGCCAGGAGCGACTTCTGAGCGAATAGCCAGGAGTAACCCCTGAGCGTCACCGGGTGTGGCCCCCCCCCCCAAAAAAAAACAAACAAAAAAAAAGATTCCAGAGAAAGCCCAGTGGTGCTTTGGGGTTACTCTAGGTTCTGTGTTCAGGGATCTGCCCTGGCCATACTCTGGGGAACCATATGAACTGCCAGAAATTGCATCTGGGTCAGCTGCTTACGAGGCAAGTGCCCTACCCATTGTACAATCTCTCCAGCTCCAACTTTAAATAAAGCTTAGTAGTATTAGAATTATTGAAATTCTGCTTGTTTCAAAATAAGTAAGTAAATAGCATAGTAAAAGACAAGTAGCCCTTTATCTGCAATACTTACTGCCCTAAAGGCCACCGAGCTTGTCAGCTGGTGTCCCTGTGCAGATGTTTCATGCATCTTTGGAACTGTAGAGCTTCTTAACCTCTCCTAAGTGCAGATACTTTTTTTTTTTACCCACCCCAAGTTCAGATATTTTTTATTTGGTACACAACACTTTGCTTGGAGTCTTGCATTATGTTGTTAAAGCTAACCAAAACTGACCTGGACCCAGGTTGGGGTCCAGGGTTGGAGATGCCTAAGCCCCCTGAATACTGCCGTGCGTGTGACCCACAAAAACAAACAAAAAAGCCCAGTGAGGTAATACCTCACATTATGAAGTCAACCCACGTACCATATTCCCAATTCCTGGTGAACAGGTCTGAAGCAGGGTAGCCACGAGGATTTAATAAATAAGCCAGTCAGGAGAGAATTCTGGAGTTGGTTGGCTTTTCGCCTTGTGGTCTCACTTCATACTTCTTTATTTTCCAGCCAGGAGGGAGAGGGTCCAGTGAGTGGCAAAGTACCTCTATCAAGCTACTCTACCCTAGTTGAATATTTACATATCAAAGGGATAGGTGAAAAGGAAAGAGGAAGTTAGGGAACACCATTGTTTTGGGGTAAAAGTAGGGTGTGATCTGTCACACCTTGATAATGAGTTTGATTGTTTGTGTATTTATTACAGTTCCTTTTTTCAAAATTTTCTGTCTGGATAGCTAAACCATGTGAAGTTGCCATTTTGGGTTTCAAATTATCAAATAGTGGCAAGTTTGTATTCATCCTGACGAGTTTAGGAACTTGGTGTTTTTCATATATACATAATATATATAATATAGTATATATAATATATATAACATATATATATATATTTTTTTTTTTTGGTTTTTCAGGCCACACCCGTTTGATGCTCAGGGGTTACTCCTGGCTGAGCACTTAGAAATTGCCCCTGGCTTGGGGACCATATGGGATGCCTGGGGATTGAACCGCAGCTGCGATCTTTCCTTGGCAAGGCAACCTTACCTGTAGCGCCACCTTGCTGGCCCCGGTGTTTTTCATATTTTAATCAATTTTCTGATTACACAGAAAATCTTGTTCACATTTATGAATAAAATTTCTTCTTCTTTTTTTTTTTTTTTTTTTTTTGGTTTTTGGGCCACACCCAGTGACGCTCAGGGGTTACTCCTGGCTATGCGCTCAGAAGTCGCTCCTGGCTTGCGGGACCATGTGGGAGCCAGGGGATCGAACCCTGGTCCGTCCTAGGCAAGCGCAGGCAAGGCAGGCACCTTACCTCCAGCACCACCGCCCAGCCCCTAAAATTTCTTCTTAAAAGTGTTTTTAAGGGGCCAGGTGGTAGCACTAGAGGGTAAGGTGCCTGTCTTGCCTGTGCTAGCCTAGGATGATCCACGGTTTGATCCCCCGGTGTCCCATATGGTCCCCCAAGCCAGGTGTGACTTCCACGGTTTGATCCCCCGGTGTCCCATATGGTCCCCCAAGCCAGGTGTGACTTCTGAGCGCATAGCCTGGAGTAACCCCTGAGCATTACCGGTTGTGGCCCAAAAACCAAAAAAAAAAAGTATTTTTTAATTTCTTGCCACATCTGGAAGTGCTCAGAGGATCATAATGAATTTAGGATCACTCCAGGAGGTGCTTGGGGTATGGTTGATGGTGGTGTTAGGGAACCATAAAGATTGCTAAGGATTGTACCACAGTGGACCATGTACAAGTCAATTACCTTAAGTGTTCTCCTATTTTTCTTTTTTTTTTTTTTTTTTTTTTGGTTTTTGGGTCACACCCGTGACGCTCAGGGGTTACTCCTGGCCATTCGCTCAGAAGTCGCTCCTGGCAGGTACGGGGGACCATATGGGGAACCGGGGGATCGAACCGCGGTCCGTCCTAGATTAGTGCAGGTACCTTACCTCCAGCGCCACCGCCCGGCCCCTCTCCTATTTTTCTGATCTACACTTTGACCTTTGTACTACCTCTCCAGCTCATCATAAAATTTATCAAACCAAATATTAGATTCTTTTTTTTTCTAAAAAAAAATCTCTCATCCTCTGCTATATACCTAGCCCCAAACTGTTACTTTAAGCAGTTTTTATCCTGTCATATTTCATCAGCTACATTTCTTACACTTACTTTTCTTACATATACCATTTAGTACTGTTTAATTCTTCTAGAAATAAGATTTTCAAGATTATTTAATGCTGTGGTTGGGTCTGTAGTGGTAGTACTGTGGTAGTACTGTGGGCAGTATTGTATGTGGCTGACCAATCCTCAGCATCACATACGGTTCCTGCAACCTGCGGGAGCCACCACTGACTTCAGAGCCAGAAGTAAGCCCTGAGTACCACCAGGCATGGCCCCTTCCAAAAAGAAAAATACTATATGCTTAGTGATATGACAAATTATTTTTCTTTCTTTTGCATGATTTTATTTAGCCTCAGTTTCCCCCCACACATTCTTTTTTATTGCAGTGTTTTTCTTTATTTTGTAATGGGGAATCATTTTTAAATGTTATTTCTGGGCCCGGGAGATGGCATGGAGGTAAGGCGGTTGCCTTTCATGCAAAAGGTCATTGGTTCGAATCCCGGTGCCCCATATGGTCCCCCGTGCCTGCCAGGAGCAATTTCTGAGCATGGAGCCAGGAGTAACCCCTGAGCACTGCTGGGTGTGACCCAAAAAAACTACAAAAAAAAATGTTATTTCTTAAAAATCTGTATTGAGATACTGTGATTTAAATGATGTTTTCACGCATACATCGTTACCACACCCACAACCAGTGTGTCTAAAAGCCCCTCCAGTTCAACATCCCTGACCTCCACCCTGCACTCAGCCTGTAGAGATACTGTAGTTCCTTTGCTTTTGACCATTTGTCACTCCCTTACTGTGTATCTTTATATCCCGTATATGGGAGAGATCATTTTGTATCTGCCCTCTTCTGATTGACTTTATTCAGCCTGTTACATATTCTTAAATCCATCCACATACAGGCTTGATGCCATCTTTTACAGATGCAGAGTATTCCTGTGCAGGGGTACAGATGGATTGTTCCACTGTCCCCAAGAAAGGAAGGGAAATCCCAGACCTCCTATCCTGGGAGGACAGGAGATGTACAACAGGAGATTGTAGTACTCCACAATAAATAATCCACACAGATATGAAGGTTCCAGCAGGCAAGAAAAAACTCACTAAGTAAGCTGTTTGCCCACCAGCCCATCACTCTACCACATGGAACCATAAGCTGAGATGGTAGCCCCCTTCCTCAGCATTCCTACTTCCCATTTATTGACAACCAAACAAAACCCCTCTCCCGGGGCCGGAGAGATAGCACAGTGGTAAGGCATTTGCCTTAGACGCAGAAGGATGGTGGTTCAAATCCCGGCATTCCATAGAGTCCCCCAAGCCCGCCAGGAGTGATTCCTGAGCATAAAGCCAGGAGTAACTCCTGAGCACTGCCGGGTGTGACCCAAAAACCGAAAAACAAAACAAACAAAACAAAAAAACCCTCTCCCTAGGGGGAGGCGAAAAGGCAGGCAGAGAGAACACAGATACAAATGGGAACTATTTCAAAGGCCTCCATTTACCTCCCATTCCTATGTACATGCACACCATAATGTCATGATCCATTCACTCATAGTTGGGTATTTGGGTTGTTTCCATATCTTGGCTATTGTACTAAATATAGTACAATGAACTTGAGTGTGCATGAATCTTTTCAAATGAATGTTCTTGGTCAATTTTTTTGTTGTTGTTGGTTGTTGGTTATCAGCTCCTTCTCACACTGGTGCCATTATGCTGGTGTAAAGTGACTGAAAATTCCACTTTAGGTAATTTTCTGTTTCTAGTGTTATACTCTGATAGTACATCATTGTACTACCAGAGTACATGGACCATACTATCATATACTCTTGAGTATATATTTTGTAGCATGTCTCCATAAGTATGAAAAATTTTTGTAGGGCTATTGTTATGTCTCTGAAGTAACTTAGATGACATAAAATAAAAAATAGTTGAGCATTTCGGACCAGAGTGATAGAATAGCAGGTAGGGCATTTGCCGTGCACTTGGCTGAGCCGGGTTTCATCCCTGGCATCCATATGGTTCCCCAAGCCTGCCAGGAGTGATTTCTGACCACAGAGCCTGGAGTAACCCAGAGTGCCACTGGGTGTGGCCCATAAACAAAACAAACAACAAAAAAAAAACATTTTTGATCATTTAATTGTTGATCAAAATATTTACAGTTTGTAATATATCGACAAAATGACTTCTAGAAACTTATTAGTTGTCACTTCCTCCATAATGGTGAAATTTGCTACTTACGTTAGTCTCACCCCTGAATATTTTTATTCTTGATCTTTTTTGTTTGTTTGTTTTGTTTTGTTTTTGGGCTACACCCAGTGACGCTCAGGGGTTATTCCTGGCTATGCGCTCAGAAGTCGCCCCTGGCCTGGGGGACCATATGGGGCACGGGGGATCGAACCGAGGTCCGTCCAAGGTTAGCGCGTTAAGGCAGGCACCTTACCTCCAGCACCACCGCCCGGCCCCTATTCTTGATCTTATAGTCAAAAATTCTATCACTGTTTTCGTTAGTATATATTTTTCTTTTGTGATCTCCTACCATGACATTTCCTTTCTCTCTCTTTCCATATATATATATATATGTGTGTGTGTGTGTGTGTGTGTGTGTGTGTGTATGTGTGTGTATATATATATATATTTTTATATATATATATATATAAAATCTTTGTGTGCATTCTTGCTTGGGTTTTTTGTTGTTGTTATTTTGTTTGTTTTATCTTGGCTTTTTAGTCATACTCAGTGGTGCTCAGGCCTTCTCCTAACTGCTCAGGAATTCCTCCAGATGAGATTCTGCAGTCCATATGTGGTGCTGAGTATTAAAACTACATTAGCTATATGAAGACACCCACCTGCTGAATTATTGTGCCAGCCCTCATCTTCTGTATTTTTATTGGAGTTTCTCTTTTTTCTTATTAGCAACATTTTCTAGTTAAACTTAGTAAAATTATTACTGCTTATTGCATTGCTAGTAAGTACAAAAATTTGTAAGGGGGAAAAAGCTTACTTATCATAAGATTATAGAGAAAAATTTAAACGTATCTTGGCCAAAATGCTAATATTAATTTTTTGAGGTAGAAGTATGGTGAAACTTTTGTTTGCTTCTTGCTTTTGTTTTTTTTTTTTTAATTTTTCTTCTCCCATCTGTTCCCTTGCTTTTTCTTGTTGATTCTGCAATATATTTGGTGGGGGTACATTATGTCCATTGGTGCTCAGGGCTTTCTCATGGCTTTGTACTCAAGGCTTACTCTTGTAGGTTCATGGGACCATATAGGATGCTTAGGCTCAAACCCTGATCTGCTGTGTGTAAGATGAACACCCTTCCACTGTACTATCGTTGTACCCCCCCTTTTTGTTTTGTTTCTGGGCCACACTTACCAGTGTTCAGGGGTTATTCCTGGCTCTGCATTCAAGAACGACTTAACTCCCTGGCAGGTTCAGGAAAATCAAAATGGGATGCTGGAGATGGGATGCTCATGTAAGGCGATTTCCCTGCCCATTGAACTATCTCTGTGCCTACCCTGCTCTCCTGCCCCGTTTTGTTTCTTAGTAGAATCAAGAAATTAGGTACTTGTGAGTAGTGACTGCGGTCCCCCCCACCCATCCCCACCCCCGTAGATATTCTAGATCTCTATGATGGTGCCTTCAACTGCAGTTCAGTGAGAGAAGCAGAAGGCACTTAATGCCCAACTCCTGCCTGGGCATAGTGCTACCCAGTCTCACGGGAGTAGTGAAAGGGTGTTTGAGGTGTGGTATAAACACTCTGTTTTCTCCACTATGTGTGCAGCCTGCTATGGGATGGACCAAGAAGAGAACCACTATGTGTCACGGCTCCGGGAGGTCTACACTAGCTGTGACACCACCGGGACTGGCTTCCTGGACCGAGATGAGCTGACCCAACTCTGCCTGAAGCTGCATCTGGAAAAGCATCTGCCCCTCCTTCTCCGGATGCTTCTTGGAAACAACCACTTTGCCCGGGTGTGTATTGAGCATCATTTCCAGAAAGAAAAGTACGGAGCACTCTCATTTCATTTGAGAACAGTCAGGTCACTGAAAATGGGCTTAAGAGGCAAGTCTCAGGAGATCCAGGCTGCCTGCTACCTTTTACCTCTAAAGAGATGCTTTGTGTGGGCCTTCGGTGCTACCCCTATAGTGCCCAGTATCCACCCACAGGCTCTTGTGTGCAGACACTCTGGCTTCTGAGCTGTCTCCCTAGCCCTGAACTCTCTTTTCTCTAATGTGATAATATTAGATTAATGTGATTTCATTTTGGCCAGGTAGAAAATAAGAACTCCAGGCTAGGAAGAGGAAATGGGTTAAGGCCAGTTTGATCCCTAGCACCATGGCTCCCTGAGTTTTATAGGGTGTGGCCCTGAAACCCCTAAGTACCATTTGGCATACCCAGGTAATTCTGGTACCTCACGGCCTGAGCAGCTCTTAGGCTTTTAATGCAACTACCAACTCCAACTGACCCATGGGACCCTTTGAACTACTCGGGAGATTCCTCCCTCAAAATAAACGAAATGGGAATTCTGAGTTCTTTTTCCTCAAGAATTCAGAGTCATCTAGATGGGGATTAGAAACCATATCACAACAGCTTTCCTGATACAAATGTCCAAAAGGCCCTTTGCCCTTATTTTGATTGGGCTGTGCCTTGATGTCAATCTCAAGGTTAGATGCAGTTTAGTACCAGTTACCTTACTGGCTGTCCTAATTCTAAAGGAATTAATTCTTCTCCCTCAGTGAACTCAATAAAACTACTTTTGAATGAGAAAGAAGAAAAATTCAGCCATTGATTTTCTTAAGCTGGTGAGCAAAGACCTACTGAAGAACAACAAGCAAAGCTTGCGTAAGGAGATGTCTAGGAGAATACAGCCTCTTGGTACTTCTCCCAGATGTCTAGTGGCCCTCTTTAAAGGCTAAGGCAAAGCTGAGCCTTTCTTCACATTGTGACAGAATCTTGGAACCTGCGGCTCTTAAATGGATGGATGTGAAAGAGAGGCAAGTCCTTAAAAGCTGTGGGGCCAGGATTTCTTTTCATCTTTATCAATATTAAAATGAGAGGCTAGGGGCCCGGGAGATAGCATGGAGGTAAGGCGTTTGCCTTTCATGCAAAAGGTCATCGGTTCGAATCCCGGTGCCCCATATGGTCCCCCGAGCCTGCCAGGAGCAATTTCTGAGCATGGAGCCAGGAGTAACCCCTGAGCACTGCCGGGTGTGACCCAAAAACCAAAAAAAAAGAGAGGCTAAAGAAATAGTACAGCAAGAAAGGTTTTGTTTTGTACACAACTAAGCTGCATTCAATTCTCAGTTCCCTACCCATATGGTTCCCTGAACCTCATTACCTGAGTTTAGTAACTGGAACAAGCTCTGTGCACCACTAGGTGTGGTTCCCAAATAAAACAAAATAAAAATATTACAATGACACAATGTTGAAAAAACAGTATTATTCAGTAACCTAATATACTATGAATCCCCAAGAAGAAAACTATCTCAGTTTAACTGATTATACCCTTTCTCCACCTTTTACTACATTAAAAAAAAAAGATGAAGAATTAGGTGCATTTGGGACTGGAGAGATAGTACATTGGGTAGCATACTTGCCTTGCACACAGCACACAGCATTTGATCTCAGCACCCCATATTGTCCCCCTGAGCACAGCTAGGAATGATCCCTGAACATAGGACTAGTAGTAGTAGAGGGGGGCTTTGCCTTATTGAACCAGATTCAATCTCTGGCATCCCATTTGGACCCCCCCACCAAGATAAAAAGAGTTTTTTTCAACATCTCCGCCAGCACTGATTGTTCTTGTTCTTTGTGATGTGTGCCAGTCTCTGTGGTGTGAGATGGTACCTCATTGTAGTTTTTATTTGCATCTTCCTGATAATTAGTGATGTGGATCATTTTTTTCATGTGCCTTTTGGCCATTTGTATTTCTTCTCTGAGGAAGATGTCTGTTGATTTCTTCTCCCCATTTCTTTTTGATGGGGTTATATGTTTTCTTATTAAGTTCTGTCAGCACCTTGTATATTTTTGATATAGCCCCTTGTCTGATGTGTATTGGATGGATAGTTTCTCCCATTCTGTGGGTGGCTTTTGTATCTTAGGCACTATTTCCTTTGAGGTGCAGAAGCTTCTCAGCTTAATATAGTTCCATCTGTTTATCTCTGCTTCCATGTGTTTGGAGAATGCTGTTTCCTCCTTGAAGATGCCTTTAGTCTCAATGTCATTTAGTGTTTTACCTATGTGTTGTTCTATATACCTTATGGTTTCAGGCCTGATATCAAGGTCTTTAATCCATTTGGATTTTATCTTTGTGCATGGTATTAGATGGGGGTCTGAGTTGACTTTTCTGCAAGTGGCTGGTCAGTTGACCCACCACCACTTGTTGAAGAGTCTTTCCTTGCTCCATTTTGGGTTTCTTGCCCCTTTATCAAAGATTAGTTAATTGTATGTCAGGGGAACATTCTCTGAATACGCAAGTCTATTCCACTGATCTGAGGATCTGTCTTTATTCCAATACCATGCTGTTTTGATAACTATTGCTTTGTAAGTACAGTTTAAAACTGGGGAAAGTAACGCCTCCCATATTCTTTTTTCCCAAGGAAAAGCTATTCGTGAGTGTTTATTGTTCCAAATGAATTTCAGGAGTGTTTGATTCACTTCTTTGAAAAATGCCATGGATATCTTTAGAGGGATTGCATTAAATCTGTACATTGCTTTGAGGAGTATTGCCATTTTAACTATGGTACTTCTCTCAATCCATGAGCAGGGCACATGCCTCCATTTCCTGTGTCCTCTCTTTTTTCTTGAAGCAGGCTTTTGTGGTTTTCTTCACCTCTTTAGTTAAGTTAACGCCAAGATATTTGAATTTGTGGGGCACTAATGTGAATGGGATTGTTTTTTTAATGTTTATTTTTTCTCTATCATTATTAGTGTATAAAAAGGTCATTGGCCTTTTTGTGTTAATTTTTTAGCCTGCCACTTTGCTTTTTGAATCTATTGTTTCTAGAAGCTTTTTGGCAGAGTCTTTAGGGTTTTCTTAAATATAGTATCATGTCATCTGCAAACAGTGAGAGCTTGACTTCTTCCTTACTAATTTGGATGCCCTTGATATCTCTTTCTTGCCTAATCACTATGGCAAGTACTACCAGTACTATGTTGAATAGGAGTGGTAAGAGAGGGGAACCTTGTCTTATACCAGATTTTGGGGAAAGGCTTTTAGTTTATCTCCATTGAGAATGATATTTGCCATTGACTTGTGGTAGGTGACCTTGACTATAATGAAAAAAGTTCCTTCCATTCCCTTCTTGTCCATTGCACGTGTCTGCGTCATTTGTGCTGGTGCTACAGAGAGGAAAGAGCAGCTTTGGGGTGCCCCACTGTGAGGCACACATGGACATACAGAATCATGGAGCCCCCCTCCTCATTCACCTTGACTTTCTCTGCCACTAGCCATCACCACTGGTCTAAAAAGAGTATCTTAACTTTTCTTTTTCGCCTGCTTCTGAATTTTTTTTTTTTTTTGGTTTTTGGGTTACACCCGGCAGTGCTCAGGGGTTACTCCTGACTCCACGCTCAGAAATTGCTCCTGGCAGGCACGGGGGACCATATGGGGCACCGGGATTCGAACCGATGACCTTTTGCATGAAAGGCAAACGCCTTACCTCCATGCTATCTCCCGGGCCCCCTGTTTCTGAATTTTATAAAGTTGCTAATCATTTTTGTTTTGGGAAATGTGTTTATGGTTCACTCTTACTTTCCTTATTAAAATTTATGGGCCCGGGAGATAGCATGGAGGTAAGGCGTTTGCCTTTCATGCAAAAG
>PVKC010028385.1:0-15473 GCA_004027635.1 Crocidura indochinensis
TGTTTGTTTTTTGGGGGGAGGGGGCCACACCCGGCGACTCTCAGGGGTTACTCCTGGCTATTCGCTCAGAAGTCGCTCCTGGCAGGCACGGGGGACCATGTGGGGAACCGGGGGATCGAACCACGGTCCGTCCTAGGTTAGAGCAGGCACCTTATCTCCAGCGCCACCGCCCGGCCCCTACTCTTCAATTTTAAAATTCCTTTTAAAATTCCAGAAGTGTCATCTATATAGCAGTCATTTAAAGCCAAAACTATGATAGAGTATTTAAGTATACATTCCTTTCACACTTAGGAACTCACATCCTTGTTATCTAAATTAAAAACCCGAAAAGTTGGGGCCCGGGAGATAGCATGGAGGTAAGGCGTTTGCCTTTCATGCAAATGGTCTTCGGTTCGAATCCCGATGCCCCATATGGTCCCCCGTGCCTGCCAGGAGCAATTTCTGAGCATGGAGCCAGGAGTAACCCCTGAGCACTGCCGGGTGTGACCCAAAAACCAAAAAAAAAAAAAAAAAAAAAAAAAAGAGAGAAAAAAAAAAAAACCCCGAAAAGTTTACCAAAAGTTTCATTCTGTATAGAACACCCTACTGTGCTCAGTCTGGCCATGAGTATTACTCAGACAAGGACTATCCTAGGTGGGGCTTGGGGAGTCATGTGACACCAGAGATTGAACTGGAGTCTTTAACATACAAGGTATTCTTCCATCCTGCTTACTGAACTATCTCCTTAGCCCCAAAAACACTTTAATAAAGGTAAGAAATGGACAAATATGCTTGACCCTGGTTTGGCCCCCAAAACTGCATACCCACCTAAAAATGGCTAGGCACAGTCCTAGTGGGGCCACAAGCACAGGTTGCGGCCCTCCCCTAGAGGTCTCTACACAACACCCTGAGCAGCATAGAATCCTTCGATGCAAGAATTAAGCCCTAAACTGAGCAGTAACAGAGGCAGGCTCCCAGGACCCTGACCTTTTACATTTCTACTTCTTAAATTGTCTGAATAACAAGAATGAGTTATTCTCATGTTTATATAATGAACACCAGGTTCATTTTTAAAAATTAAACGACAGGGATAAATAACATAATACACATGAAAATAATACAGTAGTATTGTGGGGTCTGGGATGTGAGTCCAGCAGTAGAGCATATACCTCATATGTCCAAAGCCCCAGCACCACATGGCTCATGGAGCACTATCAAGTGTTAACTTAGTAGATTCTTCCCCACAACATTAAAAGAAAAGTATTTACAAATTAGAGTCTCAAGTCATAGTGCCCAAACTCCCAGCTTCTGACTTAACCATAGAATTTATCTTTCATATATTAGACTAATTTATTTGAAGACAAACAAAAATATTAAAAGTTGGTTTTGGGGGCCAGAGCAATAGAAGAGTGGATAAGTGTTTGCCTTGAACATGCCACTCAAGTTCAAACCTGGCATCTCATGTGGTTCCCCAATCAGCACCAGGAATAATTCCATAACACTTAATGCAAACACAACTTTCTCCTCTTAACAGAATAGTTAAGAAAACACTATCCAGGAGAGTACTACTTTACTCTTATGGACGTGGTCTTAAGTTAGTAAATTAAGGTCAAAAGACATAAACTATAGAAAGATCTATCCTATTTCCTATATTTAAGGATTCCCAAACTAAGAGCTATAACTTGGATAAAAGTTATACATTATATTTCAAAGTTAATACATATAAATATGACACTCAGGGCTTACTCCTGGCTATGTGCTCAGAAATAACACCTGGTCCAGGGACCATATGGGATGTCAGGGATCAAACCCACATGCTGGGTGGCCACGTGCAAGGCAAATGTCCTACCGCTGTGTTATTACTCCAATCCCTGTACATTATATTTAAAACGTAAGTCAATACACTTATAATATTTTAAAAATCAAAGATTCCAAGACTGAAGTGATAGCATAGGGGTAGGGCATTTGCTTTGCATGCAGTGGACTTGGGACAGACCCAGGTTTGATTCCTGGCATCCCATACACTCCCCGAGCACTGCCCGGTGTGACCCAAACACCAAAAAAATAAAAAATTAAAATAAAAACAAACATACAAAAAAACAAAGGTCCCAAGTCAATATTCTTCCTAGAAACTTTACAAAAAAGAAACCTAACCTAAAATCGTTCATTATTTTTTAGTCCACATATTTAGAATAAGTTTTCACTTGATCAGTATCATTCTAAATTATATTGAAATAATTTTAATCATAGAAAATAACTCGTGGGACTGGAGCCACAGTACAGTACGTAGGGCTTGACTTTTGCATGGCCAACCCGTGAGCTCTACCAGGAGTGATCCCTGAGCACAGAGCCAGGAATAGGCCATGAATACTGCTGGTATGACACCATTGTAAGAAGAGATGAGAGAAGAATGGTAGGGAGAAGAGGGGCAGTGAGAGAAGAGGAAGGAAGGGGAGAGGAGAGGACTTGGGTTTGATCTCTGGCATCCCATATCATCCAGTGAGCCTGCCAGGAGTAATCTGTGAGCAATAACAGAAGTAGCCCAACGCCCCCCCACAAAAGAAATATCATACCAAAATAACAGAACTGACAAATATCTTCACTCCACAATTGATATTCAAAAATTCTAAGAGGGGCTAGAGCAATAGTAAAGCAGGCAGAATACTTGCCTTGCAGGCACTAACCCAGGTTCAATCCCCCAGAATCCTATATGGTCTCAGGAGTAGTCCCCTAGCACAGAGCCAATAGTACACCCTGAAGACACCAAGTGTAGGCACACTATACATCATTCTTCCCCTTTCATTGCTTCTTGTACTGTTTCTACAGTTTATTTATTAGTTCCAATCTACATCCTAAATATCAGTAGTTAAGAAGTTATCTTTATCTACATGCAGCATATTATTAAAAGAAGAAAAATAGGGGCCTGGAACCGAGTATAACAGGAGCAAGGGCACTTGTCAATGCAGCCAATTATTATGCGATCCCTGGAACCTGATATAGTTCCAAGGCACTACCAAACATCTTTCAAAAAAGATTTATATAAATTGATATATAACATACATATTAATAATTGTTCTCTCTACATAGTTGTTAATTATAAGTTGATTATCTTCATTACACATATATGGATTCTAAATTTCCTAAAACATGTATGAGTTGCAAAATTTTATTTACATAATTTTATGCAATTATTAAACACCAAAAAAATCAAGACAGTACTTTAGAAATCCCTGGAATAAGATATGTTGTTTCTAATACTGAATGGATTATGCAAGAAGGTAAAGAAAAGATAAAGAAAAATAATGTTTCTCTCAAAGCAAAGCTAGAAGGATAAACTGGGTGGGAGCAAGAGTTAGTATAGCATGTAAAGTGCTTGACTTGAGCACAGTCCAGGTTTGGTCTCTGGCAATCCGTAAGATCCCCCAACCAACCAAAAATAAATAAATAAAGATCCACAACCACTATCAGGAATAGTTCCTGAGCACAAAGTCTGGAGTAACCCTTGAGCACCACTGGATTTGGCCCCAAAATAAAAAGAATAAACTAGGATATAGCAATTTTCTATTTTTTTGTAATTTTCAAATGACAACGACAAATATGCATACTTGAAATATACATATAGTAAGAATAATATAAATATAAAAATATAGTAAGAGTTGAGGGTTTTTTTTTTCATGTTTTTAGTAATTGTCTTCTCTTTCTACTCAGAAGAGAGAAATCATGAGGTTCATGCAACTGAGCCAGGTTGGATCCCCAGTATCCCATATATTGTACACTAAGCACCACCAAGAGTGTTTGTTCACTGAGAGAAAAGCCAATAATAAGTTCTAAACACTAATGGGTATGAACCTCTTCCCCCAAAAAAAGAAATCTAGAAAATGATAAATGAATTGTAAATACAATAAGAAAGTTGGTAATACAATTCAGATTTTTCGGGTATAGGGTTTGAAACAAGATATTCAATGAATATGTCATTTATCGCTTTGTCTCTCCTGTTGTTATGCAAGGTTCAATTTCAATATGTAAATGAAACTTAAAACCAAATGTAGGGGCTGGAGCAATAGCACAGAGAGTAGGGTGCTTGCCTTGCACGTGGCTTACCCAGGTTCAATCCCCAGAATCCCACATGGTCCCTCCAAAGCCTGTAGGAGCAATTTCTGAGTACAAAGCCAGAAGTAGCTCCTGTGGATGCTACTCAGATGTGGCCCAAAAACCAAAACCAAACAACAACAACAAAATTCCAAGTATATTTCCCATAACCAAAGTAGTTTTGGTTTGTTATCTAAAATACACAGAAAAATTACTTAGTAGAGGGTAGAGAGAGAGCACAGCAGTAGAGCATTTGCCTTGCACACAGCCAACCCAGGATGGACCCAAGTTTAATCCCTATCATCACAAAAGATCCCTCAAGCCTGCCAGGAGCGATTTCTGAGCACAGAGCCAGGAATAACCCCTGAGCACCATCAAGTGTGGCCCCAGAATCTGGGGGGTGGGGAAGATGGGGGAGTGGTAACAAAAATTACTTAGTAGGCCAGAGAGATAGGAGTTTGCTTTGTACACAGCCACTTCAAGTTCAATCTCTGGCTCCACATATGGTCCCCCTAGGCTACCATAAATGATTCCTATGTGCAGAATCAAAACTTACCCCTGAGCACTTCCAGGTATGGCCCCAAAGCCAAAAATAGAGAAAACTACTTAATAATAAAGCTCAATAAACACAATTTTGGACTAGTTATCAGCTACTTGCGGAAACTGAAAGGTAACTCTGACCAAAATGTATGAGACCTCAGATATTACCTCAAAATTATTTTCTTATCTTTATCTGACATTCTAACTAGGTAAAAATAGTATAATAATGCAAACAGGATTTCCACTTACAAGTTTATTAAAAGGTTTTAGTTATAGTTGTATTAGCATTATACATCAATCCTAAAATCTAATTCTAATATCTATAATTTAATTTGCATTTAATATCTATAATTTTAATTTAAGATTATAAATAAAAAGATATTACAAAATAACAAATGTAATACCTTCATTAAAACTTGCTCAATACACAACTATGATTCAGTACTGGTAGTTTTATTATTACCTAGCAGTAAGTCAGATAACACCTCACAGGTATAACGAAGTTAAATCTTTTTTAACTTTGATAAAGATTCATACCACAATAGGAATGTTAAGAACTGCAAAGATTTTTTTCATATAAACCTACAAAAATAAACTGAATTGGGTTTCTGCATTGACTAAATGTTTCAAAATAAAATCAAAATATATTTCAAGATTGAAATTTACGAAAAAAACATGAGTAATTTAGTTGCCCAACCACAACAAACTGATACAAAGTATTTTGAAGGTACTCAATATCATGTTTGTTTGCTCTTTAGTATCATTTAAGTGCTATATTCTCCCACCCCTATAATTCCCTTTCACCTTACCCCATTCTGTGCCATCCCCTGAACTCCGTGCTTCCCCAGCTCCTTCACCATCTTCAGCAGTTACTAAAAAATCAAATTCTTTCAGGGCTTCCTCAGTATCAGGATCATCAGTTAGGTCTGCAGCTAAACCTTCATTACCTATCTGTAAATAAAACAAACAAAAAGTTACTTTTATCCTAAAGCTTAAAGGAGGGTGTTAAATTTCATATAATTAACTTCAAATCTTTCTAAATTACTAAAATTTTTTAATTTCTAAAAGTTTAGATATTTTCATATACTTCACCAGTCTCAAAAATATACTAGATAAATCGCTTTATCAAAATTGTTGTATGAAAACTGTTTTGTTTGGGGGCCACATCCTGGCAGGCTTGGGGGACCATATGGGATGCTAGGGATCTAACCAAGGTCGGCTGCGTGCAAACGCTCTACCTATTGTGCTATTTTTCCAACCCCATGAAAATTAACTTTAAGATGTGATAAAGTTAGAAAGGGCTAAAATAAAATGCTAGTGAGACTTGGCTAACTTCTTTAATTATAATAGAGTCTCAGTTATCCCTATGTACTAGTTTGCATTCTGATAAATAATTGAACTTATTGAGTCTTATTGAGAATTAGATATAAAATCCAGAAGTCAAACGAATATGACATGCATAGCTAAGGATACTAATGTAATTTTCAATAACTGCAATCATCGTAATAATACTTTAACTCCCACAGCATCTATTTACTTAATAAATATGTCATGCATATGAAATATGGCAGAAGTTTGAAGACTTCTTATGTAGAATGGAAGCTTTGAGAGAAAGTGGCATTTTTCTCCACATTAAATTAAGATACACAGAAAAGCACTTTTCTTTTTTTTAACATAAGAGGAATACTTTACTGAAAATTCAAAAATAATTTTTTTCCCTAGAATGAACTCTTTTTTTTGGGCCACACCTGAAGGTGCTCAGGTTACTCCCGGCTGTCTGCTCAGAAATAGCTCCTGGCAGGCACAGGGGACCATATGGGACACCAGGATTCGAACCAACCACCTTTGGTCCTGGATCGGCTGCTTGCAAGGCAAATGCCGCTGTGCTATCTCTCTGGGCCCTAGAGTTAACTCCTATCAACACTAAAATACATAAACTTATTTCTTGTATTAGGGGCAAAGTAAACTTTTACTAATCCTTACCAAAACACAAAACACATTATCTCACAGACCTGGAATCCTTGTATACACAGATCATTCCTTTACTCAGAATGAGTTTCTCTATACTTTCAGCTCACTGATTACTTGTTAACTTATACATGAAGAGACTGATGTTTTTCAGTCTGAGTGAAGGGCTGCATTTCAAAAGTTTCAAAACCACTAGACTAACTTCATAAAACAGATCATTTCTTGACTCAATACAGTAAATAACTGAATAATTCCATCCACATGTAGGTAACTAAGAATGACTTTATAAAACTTTCAAGTGAAGCAATAAAAACTGATGAATCACTCCCAATAAAACTGAAAACATAGGATATACACAAATATGTACACCCACTAATACAAATATTAATTCAAGTTCCTACTTTGTGTTTATTTATCCGGTGTTTATCTTTTCCTTCTGAGATGCCTTCAATCATGTCATTTTCTTCTTCTTCATCACTGTCATCAGCATTTTCTAAGAAATTGAATGTCTCAAGAACATCACCAGAGGGTCTAGAGAAGAGGGAAAGATGAGCCCAATCATTCTAATGGAGCATTTTAATGATTTTCCCTTGTCGCTGTTTTTAAACAGTACTTGATGTTTAATTGTTGGGTACCGAACCAAAGCACTGCATTCAAACCAAGGTTTCTAGTTCACTGACCTTAGCTCCAGTGTTTTTTTTTTTTTTTTGGTGGGGGGTTATTTTTGGACCCCATATTTGGGGGTCTTCAGAGGCTGATGATGCTTAAGATTTATGTAATGTTGAAGATCAAGTAGGGATCAGCCACATGTAAGGCAAGAGGATGATCCTCTGCACTACTTAGAGTACATATTTTTTCCATGCAGGAAATCCAGGTTCAATCCCTGGCGCACTCAAGAAGGTTCCTTGAGTACCAGTGGGAAGTACAGACCCAGGAGTAGTCCAAGAAGTTTCTCAACATTCCTTGCACCCCAAACAGTCCTTAGCATTTTTACATATTCTCTTATGCTACAAAACTGTTGTATGTGAGGTAGAAAAATAGTACAGCAGGGGGTACATTTTCATCTTAAAAGGAAACCATCGGGGCCAGGCAGTGGCGCTGGAGGTAAGGAGCCTGCCTTGCCTGCGCTAGCCTAGGATGGACCACGGTTCAATTCCCCGTTTTCCCACATGGTCCCCCAAGCCAGGAGCGACTTCTGTACACAGGGTAAGGAGCTTGCCTTGCATGTGATTGACCTGGGTACTACTGCTAGCCTCCATTGTGGTTCCCAGAGCATTTAAAAGTGATTCTTTTTTTTTTTGGTTTTTGGGTCACACCTGGCAGCGCTCAGGGATTTACTCCTGGCTCTATGCTCAGAAATCGCTCCTGGCAGGCTCAGGGGACCATATGGGATGGCAGGATTTGAACCACTGACCTTTTGAATGAAAGGGAAACGCCTTACCTCCATGCTATCTCTCCGGACCCCAAGAGTGATTCTTAACTGTAGAGCCAAGAGTACCCCTGAGCATTGCCTCTTTCCCCCCTAAAAAGTACAATGGGTAGGGTACTTGACCTTGCACATGATTAAAACAAAAATGTGGGCCCAAGCTTGGACAAGTAATTAATAAATAAAATAGGATATATTCATGAAATAATATTCTAGGGCAATGGCATGAGACACATGTTTGAAAGGACATATGCTAAGTTAAAAAAAAGTCAATACAATTATATGAAGTGTGTAAAATAGGCAACACTACGTAGACAGAACAAAGATTAGTTGTTGCCTATATGAACAGCAAGAAGTAATAGGTATAGGGAACGAGAGAAAGTGGCAAGTGCCCAATAGGAGATGGTTTGTTTCTTTGTTTTTCTTTCTCCCTCTTTCTTTCTCTTCCTTCCTTCCTCCCTCCCTCCCTCGTTCTCTCTCTTATTTTTAGTTTTTGGGCAGTGCCCAGTGATGCTCAGGTGTTACTCCTGGCTATGCGCTTCTGGCTTGGGGGAACATAAGGGACACCAGGGGATAGAACCGAGGTCCATCCTAGGTTAGTGCATGTAAGGCAAATGCCCTACCACTTGCGGCACCGCTCCAGTCCCAGGAGATGGTTTCTTCTTCTTCTTCTTCTTTTTTTTTTTTGGTTTTGGGGCCACACCCAGTGACACTCGGGGGTCACTCCTGGCTATGTGCTCAGAAGTCGCTCCTGGCTTGGGGAACCATGTGGGAAAACGGGGGATCGAACCGTGGTCCATCCTAGGCTAGCGCAGGCAAGGCAGGCTCCTTACCTCCAGCGCCACTGCCCGGCCCAGATGGTTTCCTTTTAAGATGAAAATGTTTGGCACTGTGGTGATGGCCAACTAATTCTGCAAATATTCTAATAATTTTTGCCATTTTATTTCTCCTAAATCACCACCTCATTCAACACATCTGCCAATGGTTCATGCAATAAATGGAAAGCATTAAATGGATTCTTTATTTATCTATCTATTTGTGTGTTTTGGGCTAAAACCCGGCACTGTTCAGGGGTTACTCCTGGCTCTGCACTTAGAAGTTATCAAAGAAATTGAATGGCCACATACAATGCAAACACCCTAGTTACTGTGCTATCATGCCAGCCCTGAACTCTTTTTCTTTTCCTTGGGTCACACCTGACAGCGCTCAGTGGTTACTCCTGGCTCCATGCTCAGAAATTGCTACTGGCAGGCACGGGGGACCATATGGGGCACCGGGATTCGAACCGATGACCTTTTGCATGAAAGGCAAACAAACGCCTTACCTCCATGCTATCTCCCGGGCCCCAACCCTGAACTCCTGAGACTAAACGTAACAAAGAACCTAGTTTTCTTTTCACATCAGCTTCCAATAACCATTGCTATTCTAGAGTAGCATTTTAAGCCACTAAAAATTCTCCAGAAAAACTTTTAATGCCAGGAAGATAAAATAGTTCTGAACTACATGAAATGACCCCTAAATTTTTATTTTTGTACCTATTTCAGAACTACAATCATTCTCTCTCTCTCTCTCTCTCTCTCTCTCTCTCTCTCTCTCTCTTTTTTTTTTTTTTTTTGGTTTTTGGGCCACACCCGGTGACGCTCAGGGTTTACTCCTGGCTATTCGCTCAGAAGTCGCTCCTGGGAGGCACTGGGGACCATATGGGGGAACCGGGGGGATTGAACCTCGGTCAGTCCTAGGTTAGCACAGGCACCTTACCTCCAGCGCCACACCCGGCCCCTACAATCATTCTCTTAGGATCAAATTTTATGATTAAACAAAATAAAACAAAAAAGTAGGGGCTCGGACACAGTGGTAGGGCATTTGCATTGAATGCAGCCGACCTGGGACGAACTTGGGTTTGATTTCTGTCAGGAGTACCAGGAGAGCCTGAGCAGAGTCAGGAGTAACCCCTGAGCTCTGTCAGGCATAGCCCAGAAACAGAAACAAAACAAAAAAATTAAGATGAATAAAGTAGGGGCCCGGAGAGATAGCACAGCAGTGTTTGCCTTGCAGGCAGCTGATCCAGGACCAAAGGTGGTTGGTTCAAATCCCGGTGCCCCATATGGTCCCCCGTGCCTGCCAGGAGCTATTTCTGAGCAGACAGCCAGGAGTAACCCCTGAGCACTGCTGGGTGTGGCCCAAAACAAAACAAAAAAAAAAAGGTGAATAAAGTATAGTTGATTTGCTTGTGATAGTGTATGTATGGGAATGAGGAATTTAAAATACAAGCTACATTTTGGGGGTACAAAAAGTAGTTCAGGTACTTAAAGAACTTCTCAAGCACCAAGTTCAACCTGCAGTGCTACCATCAAACCTGAAGGTAATGCCGACAAGCCTACTATTAGAGGTCCCCAAGGAAATAACCAGGAAGATAGCTCAGTGTCTTATGAAACATCCAGAACAAGCATGAAGTGGTGACTTTAATCCCCACTGCCACACATCTGCCAAGATAATTCTTATAAGTCTAAGATATTGTAAAAATCGGGGATTCCACCAAGGAAGATTTTTAAAATAAATAAAACTTGAAATTTAATAGTAGTAAATCTTTGAGGCTTAAAAGTTATAAGAATATTATATATTATTATGAATTCTAATTAAGAATTATAAGAATCTTAGAGATACATAATGCCCACTATATAAATAGCATCAACCAGCTATGTATATCATACCTTTTGATATCTTGACCTTTTTGCTTAGGAGATTCACCTCCATTCAGAATCTGTTCTAAATTCTTTGTTTCGACTGATCCATTTGGTTCTGAGTTAGATAATCCAAGTAATGACCTTACCCGCTGAGACCGAACATCTAATATAGTGTCTGTATAACCTACTTCCTGAAGATATCTATAAGAGAAATTTAAATATTAAATCACAAATACTACTATTAGATGACAAAATTCAAAGTCACATCATAAAGATTTTTAGTAACACTCATAATCCTATAAAATATACTCTTAATATGAATAACTTTCTTCTCTCTAGACATCCAAATGCTAAGAGGCACAGATGATTACAAATCAAAATTTAAGATAATATATTATGTCTATCTCTGAGAGCCAATGATAACAATATATCTTTGAAGATGTAAAAATTGCATGTATAAAACATATAATCGGGGGGCCGGGTGGTGGCGCTGGAAGTAAGGTGCCTGCCTTGCCTGCGCTAACCTAGGACGGACTGCGGTTCGATCGCCCGGTTCCCCATATGGTCCCCCGTGCCTGCCAGGAGCGACTTCTGAGCGAATAGCCAGGAGTAATCCCTGAGCATAGCTGGGTGTGACCCAACAAAAACAAAAACAAAAACAAAACCATATAATCAAAAAAGGAGTGGTAGCACAGTGGTAGGGCATTTGCCTTGCACGTGGCTGACCCAGGACAGACACATGTTCAATTCCTGGCATCCTATTTGGTCCCCCGAACCAGGAACAATTTCTGAGTGCAGAGTCAGGCGTGACCCCTAAGCACTGCTGGGTGTGCCCCCCCCCAAAAAAAAACCATATAAAATCACATAAACTATTATTACCTCATATCTCAAAGGGAAAAAAATGTGTGTACTGGATAGTATAGAAAGTAAGGCACTTGCCTTGCTTTGTGGCCTAGTGTAAATCCCTGGCACCACAAGCAGTTCCTTGAGTATTTCTACTTTTCAGAATAAATCCTGACCACACACTGGTCCAAAATCACAACAACAACAAAAAGCTTACTTCCCCTACTTTTACTGAAAGGAATTAAGTGATATGCATGATGCTCCTTCAGTAACAGTATTACAAATCATAGTGCCTAAAAGAAAAAAAAAAGAGAGACAGAGAGACAGACAGAATCTTGGGACCTGGGGCCAGAACGATAGCACAGTGGTAGGGCTTTTTGCCTTGCAAGTGGCTGACCCATCCCACATGATTTCCTGAGCCTGCCAGGGGCAATTTCTGAGGGCAGAGCCTGGAGTAACCCCTGAGCATCATTGGGTGTGGCCCCAAAACAAAAACAAAACAAAAAAGACATAATCCACTTGAACACAAAGCTGGGAGTGCCAAATGTGATCCAAATTCCAGGGATATGGGAGGAAGTATGAAACACACCATAGAACAAAACAAAAACAAAAAACTTAAAGGTCGGAGATGCTCAAAGGTCTGGAGCACATGGTTTCCTTGCTTGGATGCTGGGTTCAATCTCCAATACTGTATAGTCACTGAGAACCAATCTGAGAATACCCTCAAGCACTGCAGAGTTTTCCCCTCCTCCCAAAGCCAAGAAACAGTAAAGAATGAGCCAAACAAAATTTTTAAATAGTGCTATCAAGTTGTAATTAGCCAAATCTTAATTCAAATATCTTATAGAAACAGTGTTATTGTATTTTCTGTGGTATTCAAACTTTATTTGAAAGAGTATGCATAATCTCAAATCTGGGTGAGACTAGAGAAGGGATGGGATGATGACAATTATATAAACAACACATACAGACACTGTCATATATGACAAATAAAAACAAGTATTTGAAAGACTTCAGGAAGATTGTTAACTAAAAATAATCCTCACAGTATCTCTAACATAAGACCAAATTTTTTAGGTGAAAGTTAAAATATGGAGAATGATTAGAATACTAATACTGCAAAAAGTAAAATTAGAGAGTAAACAGTAAGAAAAATATTTTGTTTTTGGGGGGGCCATACTTCACTGAGGCTCAGGACAGGAAGGAAGGAAGGAAGGAAGGAAGGAAGGAAGGAAGGAAGGAAGGAAGGAAGGAAGGAAGGAAGGAAGGAAACTTAGAGGAATGGTAGCAGAGAGGTATCATAAGAAAAGAACATTTTCAAAAAGTAAAAGTAATTATCATCAAATGTTTCCAAATTTCCAAACATCAAGTATAAAACACAGAACAAAGTAAGTGGGGCTTAAGAAGTACTACACTGGGTATAAAGCCCTTGAATTGCACAAAGCACTGCACTCCCCCCACCCCCAGCACGTCTTATGATCTGCCTGCTCCACAAAGAATGTCCTCTGAATGCAAAGCCAGGAGTAAGCCCTGAGCATCAGGTATAGCCCCAAACCCAATTTCCCACCCCAGTGGAAAAATAAATAAATAGGGGCCAGAGTGATAGCACAGTGGGTAGGGTGTTTGCCTTGCATACAGCTGACCCAGTTTTGATCCTTGGCATCCCATCTGGACCCAAGCCTGCCATGAGTTTTTAATTTCAGAGTGCAGAGTCAGGAGTAATCCTGAGTGCTACTGGTGTAGGCCAAAAGCCAAAAATAAATAAATAATTAGATATAAACACAATTTTTATGACAATAGCTTTAGGTGAACAATAAAGTAGAAATATTTCATGGTTGAGAAATGGATAAGGAAGATAAAAGACTATGGTAGATAAACTACTCCTGGGGCAAGGTAAGAGAGATAATATAAGGGGTGGCCCAAAGGTAAAAAATAACAGATTTGTAGGAGTTCTATGATCAAGTCAAATCAATTCAATTTCTCAAAAACTGGCTTTTCAATACAAAGGAATAAAACTAAATCACCCTAATACCCAAAGCAGACAGAGACATCACAGAAAAAGAGAACAACAGTGTGATATCCCTGATGAAAACAGATGCAAACGACAAAATACTAGCAAATATAATCCAACAGCTCATCAAGAAGTTTATACACCACCAAAAAGAATTCATCCCATAGGTGCAAGGATGATTTAACAAATGCAAGCCAATCATAATACACTATCAATAAAAAAAAAACAACCATATGATCATATCAACAGATGAAGAAAAAGCATTTGACAAGGCCCAATACCCATTTGTTATAAAAATTCGCAACAAGACAAGAATTGAAGGAACTTTTCTCAATATAGTCAAGGCCATTTACCACAGCCCATGGAAAAACCTTATACTCAATGTGGAAACACTGAAAGCCTTTCCCCTAAATTGTAGAACAAGACAAGGTTGCTCCCTCTTGCCAGTTCTATTCAATATAGTAATGGAAGTACTTGTCATAACAAGTAAGCAAGAAAAAGATATCAAGGGAAAAGGAAGAAGTGCCTATGGAAAGGAAGAAGTCAAGCTGTCACTCTGCAGATAACATCCTAAGGCTATATTTAGAAAATCCTAAAGTGGCAGACCACAAAATTAATACGCAAAAACCCATAGCTTTTCAATATACAAATAGTGAAAGAAAAGATATTAAAGAAAATTCCATTCACAATTGTACCTCGAAAAATCAAATACCTTCCAGTCAACTTAACTAAAGTTTAGGTAAAAGACCTATACAAAGAAAACGGCAAACCACTGCTACAAGAAATAAAAGATGACACCAAGAAATGGAAACATATACCCTGCTCATGGACTGGGAGGAATAGCATCATTACAGTGGCAATAATTCCCAAATCATTGTACAGATTTAATATAATCCCTATAAGAATACCCATGACAACATTTTTCAAAGAAGTGATTGAAATTAATTCTGAACAATAAATGTCCACAAATAGTTTGATCAATCTTTGGGGGTGGGTGGGTGGGAAGTATCACTCTCCTCAACTTCAAATTGTACTATAAAGCAGCAGTCATTAGAACAGCATAGTATTAGAATCAAGATAAAATATTCAGAAATGGACCTACAGGTTTATTATCAATAATTTTTGATAAAGAAGAAATAAAATGAGCCAAGAGATGGTACAATGGGTAGGGTGTTTGCCTTGCATGTGGCCACTCGGGTTCAATCCCGGCATCCATATGGTCCCCTGAGCCTGCCAGAAACAAATCCTGATGACAGAGCCAGGAGTAATCCAAGCGCTGATGGATGTGCTGCCCCCCACCACCACCAAAAAAGGGGGGAGGGAAGAAAAGTTAAAAAATAAATAGCAAAAATAGAAAAGCCTCTTCAACAAGAGGTGCTGAGAAAACTGATCAACTGCATAACTGCATGCAAAAAATAATGAACTTGGGACTCTAACATCATGTACAAAAATCAAATCAACATGGAGTAAAGACCTTGATATCAGAACACTCACTACATGACAGACCCTAATGGCATCTTCAAAGATGAAACACCACTTTCCAAGCAAGAGGAAACGAGGATAACAAATGGGACCACATTAAATTGAGAAGCTTCTACATTTCAAACAGAGACTACGATACAAAGATTATCCACAGAATGGTATTCACTCAATACTCATCAGATAAGGGTTTAATATCTAAGATCTACAAGGCACTGACAAACAAAAGAAGGAAAAACCATCAAACCCCATCAAAAAATAGGAAGAAGGGGCCAGGCGGTGGCGCTGGAGGTAAGGTGCCTACGCTAACCTAGGACGGACCGCGGTTCGATCCCCCGGTTCCCCATATGGTCCTCCGTGCCTGCCAGGAGTGACTTCTGAGCGCATAGCCAGGAGTAACCCCTGAGCATCACCGGGTGTGGCCCAAAAACCAAAAAAAAAAAAAAAAAAAAAA